>JAPEUT010000021.1:0-163579 GCA_027946375.1 Neodidymelliopsis sp. IMI 364377
GTGGTGGTGGCAGCAGCAGCAGCAGCGGCGGCAGACAGCGCCGTGGCAGGACGGGGGGTGGGTGAAGGAATCGTGACTGGGGCGACGACGTCTGCGCGGTGGGCGAAAGCAAATGGGTCCGAGCGGCAGGGACGCCCAGATGGGACCACCAGAATGGCGTCAGGCGACAGCGCCGTGTCTGTCTGGCGTGCAGACAGGCAGCGTCGGCGTCGGATGAGTTGCCCAGCACCAGCGTCAAGGTGCAGTGCGTGTCGGCAGTGTGCAGTGCAGCGTCGAGTGCGAGGGGACTGAAGTGCACAATACAAGTGTCTCGTGTGCGCTCAGTACCGGTAGCCCAGTAGCTCTCGTGTCTCACAGTCCGTCGCGGCCGCTGCGCCATCCAGGTTAGTTCGTCGTCCCACACTGGAGCAGTACCAGTGCCAGTGCCAGTGCCAGTGCCAGTGCCAGTGCCAGTACCGGTATACAATCCTCTTGTTGGGCAATCGGTCGAGCAGCTAGCAGCAAGCAGCAAACAGCAACAGCAGACAGTCAGCAGTTGCGTCCTCAACGCCGCGGGGACCCTCAATCTCTTGTACCGGCCTCCAGCACGCCTCTAGAGCACCCGCAAATTGGGCGCAGCCAAAATAAATAATGCCCTGTCTCTCCATCCCCGCCCATGTCCAGATGGCTAATGGCAAATGGCACTGCATGGCCTGTTCCACCGTGGTGTGCCGAGCCACGCCCAGCGCGGGAGCGAGAGGTCAATCGATGCAGGTCCCAGCCCAGCTACCTAGGACATGACATGACGCGCAGGGGTGCTCCTCATGCAGCACATCACATCGACATCCCAGCACGCCCATGACCTCAGCCATTGGCTGCCCTGCACGGCATGCCACTCCTCATACCTACATAGTACTCCCTACTCCCCAACACACACGCACACGCACACGCACACCAAACACTGACTGACGTTGCCCATCCACGTCTACCCATCGCAGCCCAGCGCTATGCTTAGCTCAGGAACAAGACGGGGCTGGCGGCACTCGCCCTGTGCTTGCTACCGACAATCGCTGCCTCTAGCCACGCAACCCCCAGCTTCGCCAACCTCGGCCCAATTCTTCATTTCCACCACGAGGGAAGAAGCATGTAATGTCTTGACGTCTATGCTGTTGTGAGAAATACATACATACATACATACCTCTTGAAACGCCCGCATAATTTGGTCAAGCAAACCATGTCGTTGTCATTGTCATGTCATACAATCTACTGCAAACAGTACCCTTCGCTCGACTTTGGTTTCTCCACAAGCTGCACTGCACTGCACTGCACTGCACTGCACTGCACTGCACATTCATTCATTCAACCAGCCTACCTACCTACCTAGGTACATGTCCATCACCGCACAAGTGCCCGCCCTACGCTGCATCGAGAAGTGTTCGTCCGACATTCGCCTGAACCCAAAATACACACACCCCCATCACCTCATCACTTCTAACCCCTTTTCCCCCTGTTCCCGCAGTCTCCCCCGCCTGTCGCCTGTCATCTGTCATCTGTCATCTGTCATCCCTCTTACCATAAACACACACCTGCATATCACACTAGACACTATTTATTGCCTGCACAACTAGCCTATCCATCTACATCTACCAGTATATCTACGAGTGCACACTACCTACCTAGTCATCACCATTAGCGTCACATACAACTGCTCAACAATCTTCTTCTGATACTTTATAGCCGTCTCTCATACTTTATAGCCATCTCTATACTTTATAACCTAGCTTCATATCATGTACCTACATCACACCCATTTATACATCCATCCCATACCTACATTTCATCTACCATACCTAGTACCCCCCAGTCCACCTACACCAAACGAGAAAATAAACTATGTGGGGAATCAATAAATCTACACGACTCTTTTATTGGCATTGGCCTGCATCTTCCGCATCGCCTCGCGATGGGCATCGAGCATCTGCCCACTGCGCATCATGTTGTCCATCATCGACGCTCGCTGCTGCTGCACCGCCTCGCGTTGTTGCCTCTCCACCTCCTTTTGTCGCCGATCGTTGAGTAGCGCCGCCCGCTGCTGCTCGGCAATATACCCTGCCGACTGAGGTGCTGTCACATCCTGCATCGTCTCCCTCCATCCAGCATACAAATCCTCCCGCTTACGCGTCGACTGTGAGCTGGCTGTCCGCTGGGGTTGATGCGAGTCGAAGCCTGCAGCTACACCCTGACCTGCCCAGCCCTTCTTCTGCCACTTCTGCGCCGTCGAAGGAGGCGGCTTTCGTGGAGAGACCAGAGGCGCCTGGTACTGCAGCAAAGGCGACGTCGGCCCTTGCTTCAGCAGTTGTCGCCTTTGAGCAAGTGTCATTTCGTCCTGCTCGCTCTGTTCTAGCAACGTCTGGTTAGGGGATGGAAGGGGCGAGAAAGAATGCGACGATACACGGTTTCGCATCAGACTTTCACGCTGGCCCAACAGTGTCTTGTTGGGAAGAGGCGACAAGGCATCTAGTTGAGTGCCTGAGTTGGACCGGGACAGAATTCGTGGGGAGAGCACAGAGGGCGAACGAGACATCGGCGAGTGCTCCGCTAGAGACTGTTGCGAGGTTGATGTCGACCGGTTCAGACCAGTGTTTCTGCTTTCAACCGACATCCTCTTCGATTCGCGCTGGCTTCTGATCAACGGAGCAGCGATCTCATCACTAACCGGTGCTGGCGCTTCTTCCGAACCATAGTCGAGAGCTGCCCCAGGCGATGCTGGCACAGGAAGTTCGTCTAACTCTGGCAAGTCTGCGGTTTCGAGATGCTTGGCCCATTCGTTCGTACGGTAAGAGAGTGCAACTTTAGAAAATCTAGCAGGGAGCGTGCTGTCCTTGAGGCTACCAATGTGCGACGTCTCGTGCTCTGTTTGTGAGCTTTGTGACGGCGCTTTCTCGCTGCTTGACTTGGACTGTTCGCCTTCGC
This sequence comes from Neodidymelliopsis sp. IMI 364377, assembly GCA_027946375.1. Taxonomy (NCBI): domain Eukaryota; kingdom Fungi; phylum Ascomycota; class Dothideomycetes; order Pleosporales; family Didymellaceae; genus Neodidymelliopsis; species Neodidymelliopsis sp. IMI 364377. Next base: position 2,953 of record JAPEUT010000021.1, read on the forward strand.
TGTTGCCCTTCGCGCTTGAAATGAGTGTGTCGGCCCGGAAGCGTGAATCGCGACGTGAGTACTGTGGCTTGGCTGCAGCGGTCGATTTGGGGTCGGTGCTGCTCGTGAGCGACTGGCGAATGGTGGGTCGTTCTGGAGTGCTAGCTACAGCCTCCTCTGTAACTGAGCCTCTCTCAGTGGACGCTGCGGCTGCCGTCTCCTCTTGGGTCTTGATCTTAGGGTCTTTTTCTGGGACAGTCGATGGATCTACAAGAGTGGTGCCATGTTCTGTACCGATGGGAGAGTGAGGGGGAGAAAGTTGGCGTAACGAAACGTCGTCGTGTTCGTCATCGAGTGTGGCGGCGATGGACGATGCCCGGTCGTCCTCGATGTAGGGTACGTTGACCAAGTATTCTTGAGATTCTGAGACATTGCGCGAGTTTCGCTGATACGAGGCTTGGTGCACATTCGTCGTGTCCGATAGGCGCTTCGACATGGGCCTACGACTGCTCAGAGACACATTCTCAGTCTCGGCGACAGCTGATACAGAAGAGTGGTCTCCTTCCTCACTCCTAGCATCATCTTCTTCTGGTACTTTGAAGGGCAGAGGTACAACTGGGGGAGGCGGTGGGACGGAAGAGGGCCTGAGGCTGCTTCCCTTGACGATATTGTCAGCAAGTACAGCTTCAGGTGTTTGCGGCAGATGTTTGTGATCGCTGTCTGATCCTGACACCGATGCGACCCTGTCGCTTGTAATTGGGTTGCCTTGCGCATCGATCTGTTGGATATCGTCTTGCAGAACGCTCACGGTTACGGTGGTGTCGGCTGCTGTGTCGGGGTTGGGCGAGCGCATAACGCCGCTCTTCTGCATGTTGACCAGCTCCAAGCTGTCCGTAGCAAAGACCTCCTTCTCACGGACGCTAACGGAGTGTTTTGGACCCAGGCTGGAAGACGCGCTGCTGGAATCCTCGACACTTTTCTTGCCGTAAGCTGCCTCCCACTGTGCGCGCTCGCGCTGGAAGTTGTCTTCGATCTTTCGGCCGAGGGCTTCCTCAGCCTTTTCTTGTTCCTGCTGCTTCTCCAATTGTTGAGCAGCACTCTTTTCGCGATGCACTTTGACTAGCTTCCAAACACGCATCTGTGACACAACACCGAGTACTGCTATGATGACGATACCAGCGAGTTCGGCCTTGATGTTCTTCGTGACGGGGTAATCGGTGGTATCTAGAGGGAAGACGTCATTGTTTAAAGCTTTTGTCTGTCAGTTGATATTCGAAGTCAAATTGCATGTAACTTACCCCATAGATACAACCAAAACTCCTTCAAACCTGCGCGGCTCAAACAGTCGATGCCGATGATCATAGCCGTCGCGCCAGAGAACGCAATTGATGCAATAAGGCCATGGTTGCGGGTGTAGTGGCTGAATGACAGCGAGTAACCTCCAGCACTCATACATCCAATGAAGATTGCGCGGCCAGTAACAGAAGTGATGAGACCGCCTGACTTCAGGCAAAGGAACCACATGCTGAGACAAAACCCACCAAGAAGACAACCGAAACCTTCAGTAATATCTGGGAACACGAGAGATACAGCGCCAAAGATAACGCCAGTGAAGAAGGCAGCAACGAAGAAGGCACCTTGAATGCCATCGGAAACGGGAGGGTTCATCAGATAGACGATCAGAACCGTTACGGCCAACGCGCTGAGATAGGCAGCTGAGCCAAAGACATAAACCCTGAGTACACGTCAGTAGGCGTGGCAGTGAAGCAACAATTGCACGTACCATTTGTTCTTGATGCCGACGACGGCGAAGGCAAGACCGGAAAGCAAGAGAATGACACCAGTAATACCCATAGCCGGTGTCAGGCTAGGTACGATAGGCAGTGGATTCTCCAAGTCTGCTTCTACACATTGTCAGTCAATTGCATTTGTTATTCATTTTGAAACATGCCTGCTGAACTTGTCGACTGAGGCGCAGTAGTAGCGGTCGTGACTGGCACCTGCATGGACGTGATCGCCTCCGGTGAGCTTGTAGAGGCAGCTGTGGTGGAAGAAGTACGAGCGGACTGGAAGTTTGAACTTGATGAATCTTCATCCGAGGACGTCACTGTAGCTGATGGGCGCGATGATACAGTGGCTGTGAGTCCCTGCGAGCGATCCGAAGGGCTCTCGTCTTGACGACGTAGTGCATGGCGAGGCACTGCTGTGACTGACTGCAGGCACAGAAACAACACGATGCAGACGAGAAGGAAGCTGTGGGACCGCATGGCGACGGTGTGGAGTATGCGCGGCTTAGTAGTGGGTTGATGTTGCCATCGAATTAATATTAGAGATAGAGCTGCAAGTAGTCGCGATCGAAACGGGGGAATCGCGTTGTCGAAGGTGAAGTTTTGCAAGAATAGGTGACGCGCGCGTAAGAAGGAAGAGCAAGGAGCGACAATGAAGACCGGTTTTAGTGAGCGTGCGTAAAAGAGTGTAGTGGCATACAAGTATTACTGGACCTGCGGGGTAAAGAACGAATGAAAGTGAGTCGGTGCAGACACGCAGCCAGTCTGGTGGTGAGATGCAGATGCAGCAAGAGTGGGAAGGCACCAGGGTGCCACAGCCATAAAAGGCATTAGAACACCACCGACGAGAGATCAGCAACCGGTGCCGGGAAGGGCAGGAAGCGAAAAGCTTTGGCCGTAGCTGAAGTCTAACGAGATGAATCTTGCCATGTCTTTTTGCGGCAGAGCAGCGCCAAACGGTGTTCTGTTTTGGGATCACCCATACTGGGAGTGGTATCAAGCGGTCCTTGGAGGCTCTCAGGAGATTACAGTCCTCCCCAAGTCAGCCACCAGCCTATCCACGTTCTCGCGATGAGCGCCGGGAGTGAGGCTATCGTGGAAAAGGAAAGGCCGCTATCCAATTACTCGATTAGCGACGAGACAAAAAGGGAGCAGCAACGCGGATTCGACAACGGTCATCCACGATTGAGCTGGCTGGTTGCGTTCAGAGTGCTTCAAGACAGGACGATTGACATGTTCTGAGCCAGCGCATCCATGCATGATGCGCCATTATCACTCAACCTAATGCGCGATTGCGCGGACGCGAAATGGCAGGCCGGTGGAAGACGTGTTGTAGTAAGAGTGACATTAGCCCGCGCCCAATCAGGTACGCCAACCCTCTGATTCGCGCAGACCCCACTGCATAAACCCTCCTGGGGTCAGCATAATTTGGCCCTCCTGAGTTATAATGTTCCACACCCTCGCAATACAACTGCAGAGCTGAGCATCCACAGTCATCGCGCATGTATGATGGTTCCGGTGCGTCAAGAGAAAAAGCACCCTGCTGTCTGATCCAGCATCGCAAAATCTTGATTCTAGCCGTCCAGAAGAGGAGCACTCGACTACCACAACACAGACGGATCGCCGCGGCATGCACGCACTGATCTGCTCGTTCCGAAGACCCAGCACTAAGTTTGCTTACGCCCGTAGACGAACCGCCAGAGGGCGTTCGCCATGGTGTGAGGACTTGGACTCGGCCCAACGCATTGCGAGATTCTGTTGAAGACTCCTTAAGCTATGTAAACGCATTCGGCTGCATGTCTTGTTCGCTGTCGCCGTCTCACTGCACCTTGCTTGCCGCTGTCAAGCTCTTTGGCAGCGTTTTGGCGACGGTCGTACCAGTTGGTGCTCGGATAGCGTGTTCTCTCCCTACCCTAGTTTCATGGGTGGATCCTATAAATTGCCAATGAAAAGAACGACTCGCGAGCATTTCCGTACGTCACACGATGCACCCTCGATTTTCATCTGTCTGCCACCGTGGTGGTTGGTACCATTGCCAGGGAAGCACTGGACAGTAAACGCAGGGAGCGTCTGACAGCTGGCTACCACGCATGCACTGGCTGCAGAGGTAGCGCATGGTTGTGGAGAACTCCACTGAGGCTGTACACTAGCGACCCGTTCCCTTTCGCACCAAACACGAACCGATAGATACGGGCTTGTCAACGTCCATACATCGGAGCACAGCGCAGCCTCCGTAGACGTCCGCAAAACCAAGCACATTGGTGTCGTAGCAAAATGAGGGTGTATCCAAGAAATCTAGCCAACAAAAGCACTCGGGTAGAGCATATGCAGAAGGAACTATGTGAACTTTGTATATTGCTTTGGAAGAGGCCTCCCACGAGAAGGCTTCGGAGTTGCAGCCGAGTCGCTTTGCCATTGCCAACGGTCTCAGCCTTTTCTCGACATTGGCCCTAAACCAAGCAGCAGCTATCTACCGCCCCGAAGCCTGCAGCCACTCCGCCTTCTTCGCTTTGGTCTCCTTTTGTGCGGAGAAGATACCCGGCCTCAAAGTTCTCGAGGATCGCACCCTTCTGCCCTTGTCCAGAGCCATCTCGCCAGAGACAGACCCCATAGACCCCCAGCTCGCAGATGACACCACCCCTCTCCACTACTCCGTTACGAACGATAGCATTTCTTAGCGGGGGTGGCTCAATCATCTCCATGAGGATATACGCAGGCCATTGCGTCTCAGGGAGCTTCTCCAAGAATGGCGGGATGGCTTTTCGGTAGATGTTGTTGCCACCTCCCTCACGTTGTGGTTTCAGCACGAATCGGGCTGCTGACGATGTATCAGTTGCAAGCTTCTTCGCCTCCCTTCCTGCATCGCTGTTGTCGAGCGGGTATATTGGAGCGAAGGTCTCGAGTAGTCGGGAGGCGACCTTTTCATCGGGCAAGAAGCGCTTCAGGTGCGGTGAATGAGGTGTCGCCAGAACTTGTTGAACCTTCTTACACCCAGCTAGTTGGGTGAGAACACTTGGACATTTGATGGCTTTGCTCTTTTCAAGATGTAACCTTGCTGTCCAGTCTTCGTCTTTTGCATAGTCGTCAGGCGAGTAACCTGCCCGGAAGTAGATTGTAGAGACCTCGTACGATGTAGAGGACGAGTGAGACGGCGTGTATATCAGAGTCCGATCGTCGCCAAGCCTGGTGTGCGTCAAGATCTCTCCAAAGGGCAGTCGAAACGATCGCACACCGTTCTGTTCCAGCAACGCGTACTCCAGGTGTCTTTGGTCGAAAACGTTCCTTTCTGGATCCTGTACAACAAAGAGAACACACAAGGGTCGCTTGGTCTTAGACTCCCCATACGCCTTGTGTCCAGCTGCGAGTCCTTTAGCTAATTGAGACGCTGACTGACTCTGGCGGAGGGCATCTGCTTTGATGATGGAAGAGGTCGAAGATGGGTACGCGTTCAAGTTCAAAAGATACTTGTGCAACGCAGAAACTTGCGATGACAAGCCACCGAATGACGATGCAATGGTGTTGAATTCGACTTGCTTGAGACCAGGTGCTGGATTGGTTTGCGAGGGGTCTTCGTGAACCATGTAGTCTGAGCGAAACAACCCGAGTGAGATGTCCTGCGCATAGCCTTCCTTCTTGACAGCAAGGTGAGTTTGCCATAGCTTTGCAACGAAATCATCGACATTGACCAGCTCTTCGACAATCCCTTGCAGCCATTCCTCGTCCCTTGCTATGGCAGAATAGAGTTCGTTGTAGGCTTTCTGTATGAATAGTCCTTCTTCAAAGCAGCTTCGTGGGAACAAGCTAGGAAAGATTGTAATTGGCGCTGTTGTTGCGAGCACACCTGAAGGATCCTGCGATTGCTGAACAAACGAGGGCGCCGGGCGGACCGCGAGGCCGTGAGCTATCGACCAATCTTTCAGCTCTGTGAAAAGATACTTCTCTTCTTCAGGCGAGAGGCCCGGGGGATAATCTGCATGTGTTGCTGAGGCCATGGCTGCTGAGAGATTGCTTGCTGTTTGCAGGCCTGTGATGGACGGAAGGCGTGATGGTACCTGACAAATGCGCCTTCCCCGCGCTAGCGAATTCCACCGATTTCCTCATTGCTCCGCCGAACTCGCACCAAGCTACCGACATCACAGCACTGTCAGAAACGATGCTCCATGGTTTTACTAAGACCTCAGTGATGTCAAGGTTTACCACAAGCACTATTTGAACTAGTCAGTGTGTTCAGTACTTGTGACTTTCACAGTGTCGTCTAGATAACCCCGCAACGCGAGTGCACATGACCACGCGCTGAGCTCGCCCGCACTGGCCCCACTTGCTACCAATACCTCTGTCTGGACTCTGAACACTGACCGCCTACGACTGAAGCCACTTGTAGCAGTGATTCTCCTCACTGAGTAATCCCAGTCTGATCAAACTCTTATTTACGTGACTCAGAGCAAGCAAAACTGATATCATTTTATCATCGCTGACAGCGACTGCGCACAACACCCATATCAAAATCACGGCTCATGCTGCCTGCTGGCCAGTCCTGGTCGACTGCGACCGCGCACGCGCAAGATCTCCAGCTAACTTCCGACAAACCACCCCACGAAGCAAGTGGCTCTGAACTTGACGGCCGTAAACGAAGAAGAATAGTCCCACTTTCCTGTACAGCAGAGGTATCAACTGAGGAAGGGCCGGGAGAGTGGGACTACCTGACAAAGTGGGAAGAGGTAGATGCTAGCTTGGTAGAAGAAATAGACGGGGGGCAGTACCTTGTCGACGCGAGCGAGGGTTCGCTAGATGTTGCGGAAGACCACAACCATGAAGCAGATGAAGAGCAGGATTCACAGCCAAATCTACTTACAACCAGATTCAACAAGCTGAGTAATGAAAAAGTCGTCGAGATTATAAACGAATGTATTGCACGATATACAGAAGCTTGGACGCCGGAGAAAGATGAAATAAGACGCAGACAAGAAGGATTAGTTGACACCGAGATACCCATCGTGCGCGATCCGTTAGCACTAGGAGAAGGTGCCGAATCTACCGGACGACGAGAAGAGCTTGCGAAGAAGCACGAGCTGGAAGCTGAGTACTATCGTGATCGTCTTGACAAACTCTGTGACGCGGTCGCAAACAGTCCAGCTGATACGATTGACGGAGTGAAAAAGGTAAGAGTTTCTCCGCAAAGAATTGCTCTCAGTATTCTCACTCCCTCAGCAATGTCGAAACCTCGAGATCACAGTAGAACAGCTATCATGTGCGGAATGGCTTGCATCCGTCTACGGTTCGCTACCCAGGAACGATAGCGACGACAATTCGGAGATCGAACTGCCCGAGGCTTCCAACGCAGCGCCCCCACTGACGACGCAATCACTTGACTGTTCGACCCAAATGCCAGCAGTCGAGATCATTGACCTTGGTACACCTTCAGACTCGTCAGATTCAGAGCTTGATAACGATAGGTCTAACAAGGTCTACGCGACGTCTACACAAAGCAACAATGGGCGGGATCTGGACATCCCGTCGCATTCATTGGTGTCAGACTTTGCTGTCGCCGACACGAGCGAGACTTCAACCCCTTTTATATCAACGATTTCGCCTGCTATGCTACATGGACGAGCACCGCTTGGGGATGCGCCCGAGCAGGCTTCTATTGTCACCGTGAGTCAATGGAGCTGGATTCAGCTGACAGAGACACAAGATCGGAAGCGGATTGTTACGAGAGCAGTGCACGATCTCGGCTCAACAGATAGGGAGAACGTACGGCAGCGACTGCAAAACGTCGGAAGAGCGAGCATGACTCGAGAGATCCCAATCTGCGTCGATATGCTTCTCAAAGGCGACACCAAAATGCCGGGTATCTTACCGCAAGACCTCCACAAGATTCTGGTCTTTACAAAGCTATTCTTGTGCTGGTGGTTATGTGGCAATTACTTGCAGGAACAGCCGACCAAATGGCAGCTAGAAGAACTGGCAGAGTGTTTGCGACAGGATTCACCAGATCCAGGAATATTCTGTGACTACGTCGATACGACTTTAAGCACAACCTTCAATGTCACAGCATTGCGCCAAGTAATGCATCCTTCACAACCAGAGATCATTGAGATTTCTGACGATGATGAACCGGATCCCACAACAGTGGAAAAGTAATCAAAACAACATAATTATTGGATGACGAGTCACGGACGGCTGCAGTACTGTGTATACGATTAAAATGCAGCGTCTTGCGTAGGCGTGCACATGCAACGGAATACATACGAATGCCAGGGAGATCTACAGCTGCTACTACTGGAAGCATTGTGGAAAGAAATTTGGGGGTGGCGAATTGGCTATACGGTTACAGCGTCAATACCGAAGTTGGCCTAAACTATATTCGCCAGCATAAAGCTGATCACCGTCCATTGGTGGGTGGAGGATTACGACCACGGTACTGGCGCTCTGTCTTCCGCATTTGGTATTGTACCTGCCTCGGTCTGCAGTGGTACAACGTCAATCAGGTACTTCTACACTCGAGACAGTTCGTGGGGCAACGTCTAAAATCTCGCGGCGTGCATCGGCAAGATGCCGAAGCTTGAAATAAGATGCCGCAGAAAATTCAGAAAGTGGTGTGACAATGTACACGTAAATGAAAAAGTCAGCAGCTGCTTCCAGACCTGAGTAAGCGTGCAGTGTGGGAAGTATCTTCAACATTGGAGCTGACCGAGAGTGGCGCCGATCATGACTCCTTTCAGCTTTGAGACGGGCTGCATGGCTTCCGAGGTTGTCTATCAGAACTCTGGCACATGGGGCCTTGTTCCCGGTGCTCAATAGACAAAGGTTCGCAGCAAGTTGCAGAATTGAGTGTGAGCTGCTCTGTATAGCTCTCGCACCGTGTTTGAGCAGCGGTATTTGAAGAACAGCAGCAGCGGTGAGCATGTAGATGTTGGACTGCACAACGTCTGACTTAACCGCTGTCTCTCTCCAACACCACCATGGTCAGAGAGACAGATGTCGGTACCCCTCACGCGGATCCTGCCAATCATTCGTCGTCAGGACAGCGAAGCCGATAGGCACACTAAATCGGCAACCAATGGTGGTCTGTGGATTTGACGGCCACGGAGTCGAAGTCGATGGCCCATGCACTGCAAGTCGACTAGTCATGGTGTTCAATTCCGATGTCAAATAACATCGCTCCGACTTCTTTTCCTCTTCTCTCCCCTCCACGCTGACAGTGAGATTCCACGCCATTCTCACAGCCGTAGACTCTCGACTTTCGCCGCACATATCATTGACCATCATGGAGGCTCTTCTTCGCCAGTCCCGGACCATGTGCCCGTTCCTGCACAAGACGTCTCCCGCCACGCTCCGCTCGCTCTCCACCACCGCTGCCAGCCACGATGTCTCCCCTAGTGCTGGAAGCATGTCAAACCTGCAGGTGCTCGGCAAGCGCTGCCCCATCATGGGCAAAGCTCTTGCCGTCCAGAGTGCTCGCATCGGCAACAGCGCTCTAGCAGGTGCATTTGGCGGCGTGCGTGCCTACCACACCCGCGTCAACCGAGCCAAGTTGCACACGACTGCGCACAAGGAGGCTCACGTCGAAACCGAGCGCGTTCGCAGCCAACAAGGTACGAATCGACCCTTTGCGCTGCGTTGAAGCTCCATACGTCATCCGCGCCACATCGAACATCTGCCGATCGCCAACTCCACGATGACGGTTCGCTAACAGCAAGCGCAGGCTCCATTCCCTTCTCGCACACAGCGCAGAAGCCGGCGACCGCTAGACCATCGAGTGTTGGCAAAGTGCAGGGTGCGCAAGCCGCGCATTTCGACTACGAGGCGTACTACGAAGGCGAATTGGAGAAGAAGCACAAGGACAAGTCGTACCGTTACTTCAACAACATCAACCGACTCGCCAAGGAGTTCCCCCGTGCGCACAAGGAGTCGCCAGAAGACAAGGTCACCGTATGGTGCTCAAACGACTACCTCGGCATGGGCCGCAACCCAGCCGTGCTGCAGTCAATGCACGAGACTTTGGACAATTACGGTGCTGGTGCCGGAGGCACTAGGAACATTTCCGGTCACAACCAGCACGCAGTTGCGCTCGAGGACACAATTGCAAAGCTCCACTCAAAGGAAGCCGCTCTGGTGTTCTCGTCGTGTTATGTTGCGAATGACGCTACTCTTGCGACTCTCGGCAGCAAGATGCCCAACTGTGTCATTCTCTCAGACAGCTTGAACCACGCCTCGATGATCCAGGGTATCCGTCACTCTGGCGCCAAGAAGATGGTTTTCAAGCACAACGACATTGCCGATCTTGAGGCCAAGCTGGCCTCGATTCCCGCCGAGTACCCCAAGATCATTGCATTCGAGAGTGTCTACAGCATGTGCGGGTCCATTGGCCCAATTGAAGAGATTTGCGACCTTGCGGAGAAGTATGGCGCCATCACGTTCCTGGACGAGGTGCACGCCGTTGGCATGTACGGATCGCACGGTGCCGGTGTCGCGGAGCACCTTGACTATGAAGCCCACAAGGCTGGAAAGCCCCGGGGCACAATTATGGACCGTATCGATATCATCACAGGCACACTCGGTAAGGCATATGGCTGCGTCGGTGGCTACATTGCCGGTTCTGCCAAGCTTGTCGATACCATCAGATCGCTGGCACCTGGATTTATTTTCACCACCTCGCTCCCACCTGCTACTATGGCTGGCGCAAAGGCGGCCATTGAATACCAGTCAAACTACCAAGGCGACAGGCGACTTCAGCAACTGCACACCCGCGCAGTCAAGGACGAGCTGAATGCCCGGGACATTCCAGTTATTCCCAACCCTAGTCACATTGTGCCAGTCTTGGTTGGAAATGCAGAGATCGCCAGAAAGGCATCAGATCTGCTACTCGAGGATTGGGGTATCTACGTGCAGGCGATCAACTACCCCACCGTTCCTGTTGGTCAGGAACGACTCCGCGTCACACCCACACCCGGTCACGTACGCGAATACCGCGAGCACCTGGTGGAGGCTTTCGATGCCGTCTGGAAGCAGCTCGGCATTAAGCGCACCAGTGAATGGGCTGCGGAGGGCGGTTTCATCGGCGTTGGTGAGGCAGGCAAGGCCGAGGAGCTTCCTCTGTGGACTGATGAACAGCTCGGTGTCGACACGGTTCTCAAGGAAATGAAGGCTGGTCAGGGCGCCACCGGCATCTTGGAAGCTGTTCTTGAGAACGAGCGCAAGGCTACGGCTCAGGCTGTCAGTGCTGCTGCTGCTTGAGTTCGCATCCAAGTGAGTTGGGTCTGGTCGCTCCTTCGTCTTTGAGACCTTGTATAGTTCCGCCTTCATGGCAGTCGAATTGATTCTCCATCTTCCTGCCAAAAAAAAGGTATCTCGCCACCTCTGAATGTGATTGAATATGCGACTGCTTTGGATGTTAAGTGACTGATCTGAAACGTGCCACCTCATGCCCTGCGTGATGCTGCGAACCGAGTGAATGGAGCAAGCAGTTCTGTGGGGCGGCTTGGCGTGCGCTAGTGACGAACGTCCAGGGCTGCTGGCTTGAGCTCTCGAGCAAAGTGTCAATGACCGCAAACTCAGCCGCGTCGACCGCATCGCGACAAGTTTGCTTTGTCACGTTGCTGCCTTTATCCCCCTGCGGTTTCACATTCAGCACACACACTGCCTTTTGAATCAGTTGCGCGTGCGCCTGTTGCATACCGAGCTCCCCCAACGTCACGAGCTTTCGCGGCGCCGTGCATGTTCTTCCTACACTGATCCGAACTCTACCCTCCGCCGGTCTCACGACCACTCGCAACATCTACAATGGCGCCCGGTCCAAAACGAAAACGCGGTGATCGCACCTACTCGCAAGACGACAGCCCACGACCATCACCACACCGACCCCAGAACCTACCACTCGCGCACCCGAATCACCCGAACCAGCACCAGCACCAGCACCAGAACTCATACCAACACCAACACCAGCACCAGCACCAGCACCAACACCAACACCAAAATCAGAACCAGCATCAGTATCAGCATCAGCATCAGCATCAGCATCCGTACCAAAACAGCACACGTGGTGGACGCGGTGGAGGTGACAGGCGACAAAGTAGAGGAGGAGGACGCGGTGGTTCCAGCGTGCCGCAAAGCCCCGTCTTTGCGCATCCCTCTCCACCAGTCAGGACTCCTGTTGTCAGCGCACCACAACCGCCCCGGCCAGTACAGTCCACGCCCTCCACGCCAGCGCCGCCCAAAGAGCCTGTCTCGCTTCCTGCGGCGCCGACACGCGAGGTACCAGATAGCAACGAGTACCTTACGCCCCAGCGTATTGCCAAGTGGAACAAAGAAGCGCGGGATGCAGTTGTCCAGGCTGCAGTCACGGCGCTGCGTGACGGCGATGCCTTCACACTGTCTGTCGTCTTCCACGAAATTATCGAGGCTTCCATAGACCGTTTTCTAAGCTCGAATGAGCTGGGGTCACTAGTACGAGACATTGTCGCAGCACCTCCAAATGAGTCGGTCGACCCCATTTCCACGTTCCTCGACACACTCAGCTCCTTGACAGAAGTTGAAGGCAAGCAAGCTTTGGTACGACACATGCTCATGGCGACGGAAATCGATGTAGGCCGTATGCGCACAGAGCTCGATGCCAACCTCCTGAAGAATCTGGATCTGGTTCGAGGCAGCTTCGGCAAGATGGCCGTCCGCAAAGCCACCCACGCTCTGTATCGTCAATCAAACTACAACCTTCTTCGCGAAGAGACCGAGGGCTACTCGAAACTAATGACCGAATACTTCACCACGGTGAACAGCGAACCTCCAAGTCACGAAGTCGTTAGCGAAACATACCAGCGAGTGAATGCGCTTATTGGCGCGTTCGATCTGGATATTGGTCGAGTCCTTGATGTGACTCTGGATGTCTTTGCCAACCTCCTAGTCAAACATGGCAAATTCTTTGTCAAGCTGCTCCGATCTAGCGCATGGTGGCCAGAGCAACGTGGCTTAGAGGGTATCGAATGGGAAGAGCCAGATGTGTCGACCCTGCCAAACTGGGCGCAACCCGGTTCACCTTTATGGTACTATTCCGATCAAGAGAAACTAGATCAACTGCAGCTTCGCGAACGTCGAGATCGTAGGTTCTGGGATCGCGTCGGTGAGTTGGAGAAGCTTCGTGCAGGAAGGGGTATCGAAGCTTTTTTTGAACTAGGTGCTCGACGTATCACCGCGAACAACAGACCAAGAGACGAGAGGATCCACGCAGAGGGCGCAACCCTGTCCAATCAGCAGGCTGCACGAAAGTGGGCAGATGACTGGATGTCACAAACCAACACACTGCCTCCCACTGGAAACGATATTGCCGCTCAGCTTCTGGGCTTCAAGCTACAGTTTTATGCATCTGATGCTCGCGACGCATCTGACTTTCTCCCTGACAATCTCATTCATCTAGCTGCCCTCCTGATCAAAGTTGGATTCATCTCAGTTCTGGATCTTTACCCACATCTATACCCACCAGAAGCCGAGATGCCCGACCATAAGCGAAAACTGATGAAGGCGAAGAAGGATAAAGAGGCGAAGGAGCGCGGGAAAGAGAATGCGTTGACACTAGCAGTGCTGTCGGACGATACCGTGCCAGGCCCGCCAGCTGTAAGCCGTCTAAGAGAAGCCGAGAGGTTCACAAGATCTGAGTCTGAGAGCGGAACACCTGGAAAATCGGAAGACTCAGCAGAAACGAAACCGCCACTACCAGACCCAGCTGATCAGAAGTACCAACTACTTAAAAGCCTCCTCTGTATCGGCGCCATACCCGAAGCATTCTTCATCCTCGGGCTCCATCCATGGTTGCTGGAAGTCTACCCAGACTTGCTAGAACTCATGTCTCGTCTTGCACACCATTCCCTCAGCAAGGTTTACGAAGCGGCAAGGCCGATCTCTCCTGAGCAGATTCCTGTTGTGACTAAAGGTGCTGTATCCAGAGGACCTTCACGTCCGAGTGATTTCATATCTCGACGTACCCTTCGATGGCCGAAACCGGATCAGAAGGACGCAGGTGATGGTGTCGACTATCGGTTTTACTGGGAGGACTGGGCTGACAATGTGCCTGTTTGCCAAGATGTTGATGATGTGATCAAACTCTGCACTTCGCTCCTCGGACTGGTGGGCCCGGACTGCGGCAAAGACATCGTCCTTCTGACCAAGATCGCACGAATCGCTCGAAAAGATTTTGCAGACGATCCATCAGACGCAAACCGACAACGCTGGATAAGGTTTTCAACAACATTCCTTACTCCAGCACTGTCGTTCACTGGCCAGAATCCAGGCGTTGTAAACGAGGTTTGGGAACTTCTTAAGCAGTTCGACACCGCTACCAGATTTACTATCTATGAACACTGGCAAATCACTGGAGCACGAAAGCCAACCTTCCGAGCATTGTTTGAGAAGGTTGGGAAAGAGACTAGTCGCGAGCTGAATCAGGTCACTGCCGTAAACACGAAAGAATCCGGACGCAAGATTGCCAAAATCTCATACTCAAACCCCGGCATTGTTTTTAAGAACATCGTCACACGACTCATCGGTTACCCAAACATGATCGACGCACTTGTAGAGTGCAGCAAGTATATCACTCTTCTAGGGTACGACGTCCTGACTTGGACTCTTGTCACTACCCTCACAAACCCCAACAAGGAGGGAAAGAAGGGTGATGGCATGTTCGCTCAAGGCTGGCTCACCAATTTGTCTTTGTTCATTGGTAGGGCCTACCAAAGATACACGTTGTTGGATCCCACGCCGGTCCTACAGTACGCCACGCACCAACTTCTGCAACCCTCTGGCGATCTATATATGCTTGACGTCCTCGAGCAGATGATCAAATGGATGGGTGGTATTGGACCGACTGGTTCACTTTCAGAGACGACCGTACAGTCGCTAAACGCAGGGCCGGTTCTACGCACCTATGTCCTGCAACATAACCTTTCGGACAACCGTCATCAACATACCACTTCAGCCAAGCGATTAGCCAAGTGTCTCAAAGACAAAGGGTTGGCGCCACAAATCCTTGTTGCGCTGGCGCAGCATGTAGAGGCATTCATTCATCGCGATGATCAGCTCGATACCCCGGACAAAGTGGTGTTCTTCAACTCGGACAAGTTGCATTCTAATCTCTTCCAATATCTCGAATTTCTTCGTAGCTACATTTCTGAAAAAGACTTCGACAGCGCTTTCCCCGGTCTTATCGAGATGATAGCAGACTACGGTGTGGACCCAGCCATTGCTTTCACGATTTGTCGTGCGAGTATAGCAGCGAAAGCAAACGGCTTCAGGATTGAACAGCATAACAGATTGTCCAACTCCAATGATCAGACCCACAACGAGGACGTCAATATGGCAGGAGTAGACAACACGTCGACGGTCAATAGTACCGCTGTTTCTACCGAAGTTACGGCTGATGATACGACTACCACACCTGGGAACGTCGAGATGAAAGACGCAGCCAAGCCAGGAACTGAAGACGCTCCTACCGAAAAGAACGCAATTGGTCAATCTAATCCTGAGATTGAGCAGATTACAGAGCAGTTAAAGGCAGTTTTGCCTGAGTCTTTTGCTGACCATCTTTGTCTGTCATTCTACGTGACCTTCTGGCAGTTGTCACTTCCCGATGTCGACCAGGATGGTATCAAAGAACAGTATCGCGAATTGATTCAGAAGTTCCAGCGACAAGCAGCCCCTGTGCCAACCGGAGGTCGATACAATTCACGCATTCCCAAGCAGGACACCCCAGAACAACGACGCGCAAAGGAGGAGATTGCGAAGCTGAACAAAGAGCGAGATTCTGTCGCGGCAGTTGCCAAGTCCACACAGGACCAGCTACGAATCGAGATGGGCACGTGGTTTGCAGACGTACCCATGGTGGGCCCAAAGTCCGATGCTATTCACATGGCTCTGTTACAGGACTGCTTCGTTCCCCGTAGCCGCATGTCTTTGCATGATGCTCAATACACTTCTGCTATGCTGCGTTTCATGCACAATTCAGGAGTGCCTGGGTTCCGTACAATCAAGTTACTAGATCTTCTTTTCTCTGCCAACAAACTCAGCTGCATCATCGGTATGTACTCTGAGGAAGAGTCGAAGAACTTCGGCCGTTTCCTGAACGACATCCTCCGAGAGCTTCAAAAGTGGCACGACAACAAGAACGACGCCTACGCCAAGTCCGCATATGGCGTGGACAGGAAGCTGCCCGGATTTGGGAGAAAGTTTGATGCTGATCGTAACCCGGAAACTCACCTCGATTACAACGATTTCTGTCAGGTCTCCTTCAAGTGGCACAAGGCTTTGTTCACTGCGCTCAAGGCCTGCATCGAGAGTGGGAAGTTCACAGAGATTCGTAACGCAATCAGTGTTTTGAACGCAATTTCTTTGAACTTCCCTAAAGTCGATACCATGCGTGATGAGCTCCAAGCACCGCTTGAGCACATTGCAGAAAACGACGAAAGAAACGATCTCAAGATTCTGGCGCAATCCACGTTCAAGATCTTCAAGAAAAACAAGGCATATTGGCGAACAGAATGGCAGTACCGCAACGTGAGTGGTGTCAGCAATACTAAAACACCTACACTTACTGATACGACCAAGATCCCTGCACCGCAAGAAGCGACCAACGGCCCCAACAAAAACGGCTCTCAAACACCGCAACCAAAGGATGTACCTCCGACGAAACTCAATGCCAACGCACCTGTGTTCAAATCCAGGAGCGAATCGTAAGTCAGCCTTCCCGACCAAAGTACTCAAGTCGCTCATATCCCATACAGCAATGGGACGCCGCGACCAACAGACGATGATGCACAAAAGCGCGGCTCAACGCCGGCAACGCCAGCTATCCATTCGGACGAAAAGGAAAATGACAGGGCAAGTACGAGAGAACCTGACGTCAGGGGTTCCACATCATCACAGCAAGAGCGAGGCGGCAACACACCCGCCAGAGGAACACCCAGTACCTCTGTACCTCCTCGACCTGACAACAGATCCACACCATCGCAGGGCCCGCCAATGGGAAGACCCTCCCACGCTTTGCCCATCAGACCGGATTCGCAGCCTCCGAGATCACGACCGTCTGACCGCCAGTCAGAATACGGCGCACACAGTCGACACGAGAGCCGAGCACCTCCCAACGACTATGGGCGCCTCGAACATCCAACTGATCTCCGCGAGCGATCAGTGCATGGCGGCAGAACTCCAGAGAGAGGAGGACCTGGTCCTGTAGACCGTCGTGATTACGGCAGACAAGATCCCAGGGATTATGACGAACGTTCTATGCGGGCCCCGCTACGAGACGTTAGAGGTCCTCCTCTTCGCGGTCCTCCACAGTGGGAACCTCGAGACAACAGAGATCCTAGGGATCATCGCGAAAGACTCGATCACCGAGGTCATCCCGTGCCTCCTGTTATGGAGCCCCGACGAGTTGCTTCAAGCTCAAGTCTTTCACAAGATTACTCCTCACATCGGCGGGACTTGCCAGTATCCAGCGGACAACAAGGACCAGAAAGAATTGACCTCCCACCACCGCGCCCGCCTCCAGCCAGCTTGTCGTCGGCCACTGATGGTCCTGCAATCAATCCAGGTCGAGCAGCATTAATGGATCCAACGGTGAATCCGGCACGTGCTGCGCTTATAAACGAAGCTGGACCCGTAAGGCATGAATCACCGCGATCTGACCGTGACAACCGTCGCGAGAAAGGCTCGCGACCACATTCACCAAGACGAGGTGACGATCGAAGAGGCAACGAGCCACGTGGCGACGACCGCCGAGGCGAAGATCGTAGTATTCCGCCTCAGTACGCCCGCAGTGAGGCATCTCGCGATCTTCGTGAGGAGCGTATCCCGCCCCAAGGTCCTCCCTCCAGCCGTGATCGCCGGGAAGACATGAGTGTCAACAACACGCCTACAGGCCCTCGTGGACCACGCAATGATCTACAGCGTCCCGAAGCTCCCGGTTCTTCCTCTCGCGGCTCGCGTGAAATGTTCCAGCCTTCACAGTCTTCACGCCAGTCGAACAGCCAAGTACAGGATCCCAACTATGGTAGACTCAATGCACCTTCTGAGCCTGTTCCTTCTGGACCTCGTGGTAAGTCGTTCACTGTATACCCAAAGGTCATCGCTAAAGCTCGCAGGTGACCGTCGTGAGGCGCCAATTCAGCCACCACCATCGAGTGCACCTTCGGGTCCAGCAGCGATGGAGGTAAATCCTCCAGGTGTACACCCTAGCCGGCTTCAGGCAAATTTCGGTGGCAACAGGCCCAATGCCCCACCTATACAGACGGATGTTTCGAACGCGCCAAGCGGACCCCGTGGCTCAGGGAGAACACTTCAGGGTCCATTGCCTCCACCTGGTGGTAGAGGGCCACCAACAGGACCTGCGTTCAATAGTGATCGAGGACCACGCAATTCAAACCCGCTACGAGCCATCAACAACGTTCTGACGCAAAATGCGCCCTCACCGATGGACAGGAATGCTCCTGTCCAGGACCAAACCCCTCCCGTCACTGTACGTGGTCGGGGCGCCAACCGAGCGAATGGCCCAGGTGACAGTCAAGGAGGCATAAATAGTCCAATGCCTCCACCGCAACACCCATCCACTCCCAATGCTCGTGCTGAGGGCCAGCACTCTAGGAACGACAGACAGGGTCCACCAAGCCAGATGGGTAGTGAGCATCAGGACGAGCGATCCGAATCACGTAGTCGCAGGCGTGAGGAGCGCTCCGGGCGAGAGCGAGATCACGAGAAACGAGCGGAGGAGCGAAGCAGTCGGAACGGACAAAGCCAAAGGGGAGAGGCTGCGCAAGAACAGGAACGAGGGTCCGATCGTGAGCGTCGCGAGAAGAGGGGCAGCGACAGAGAGAGTAGTAGACGACACAGCGAACGCGAAGGTGAACGTTCAAGTCGCGAAGGAGGGGAACGATCTGCTCGCGAGCCCCGTGAGCCTCGTGAGCCCCGTGAACCGCGTGAAGCCAAGCCTCATCGCAGTTCGCGTGACGATGGCCGACCATCAGGATCAGGACGTGAAGAACGCGACCGACGCAGCAGGGGTGGAGGTGTGAGCGCTGGAGACGATGGACGAAAGCGGATTCGCGATCCGGCGGACCAGCCACATGGCGACATGAAGCGCAGACGATAGACATACACCAGCATCAACATCACGATCAACATCCAGATCATTCTTCAGCCAATCACCTTTTTCTATATCTACTTTTGGACAGTGGGAGCATTGCATTGCATGGCGTTGTGGCATTATGATACCCCGAACAGTGCGGTAGGACGCATAATATTTGGGCGGCATTAAGCATGGAGTTACACAGCTTAACATTTCATTGGAGGACTTTGCAACGTTTATCTGTATGATTAGCTGTGCATGTACAAACGGATCGAATGGGATTTGTGGTAGATAGACAAGCATATCAGATGGGTTATTGAATCATTTGTGCACGATGTGTTTGACGTATGCCTTTCGGAACCTTCCTCACATTTCCTATCTGAAGTACTGTCTCCCTGCCTGCATCCTCACTTTTATGCTACTCATGACATCACGAACACTTGTAGTTCAATCTAAATGTTCGAATAGAAGAGCTTCTATTCGTTTTACAATGTCTCGCAAAAGTGCAGGTACCGTGAACAAGCTCAATGCTCCTCCAATCAAAGATCTTTTCTAAATCCAGCGACGACGAATCTGCTCTGGCCTTGATTGACGCTTTCCGTAGATGAGAGGGTTGTATTGTTGATTCGTCTTGACGGAGGTTAGATTAGGAGAGGTCTTGGAGAAGAGAACAAAGGTCTCGCTGGTATGGATCTGGATATGGGTGAGATGGTTAAGATCAGGGCTGCGATACAGAATTTGTTTAGATGACTGTGGGTTGGCATATATATCTATGGGCTTTGAACGCTGGTTTTAGGACGTTTGTCGTCATCTGTATTCTTGGAGATTGCTGCCGATGAACTCACCAGACGCAAATTCTGTCTACACCCTGAATCTTAGATATGACTTCAATTCAGTCCGTGTTTTTGCGTCTTCACGCTTCAATCGTTATGTATGTCTTTCATGAAAGCGCTGGGTTTGGTATTTTCTTTTTGTTTCTTTTCTTTTCTTTTCTTTTTCGTGTCTGGCACACACCGTCGTTTCTTGATAAACAAGCATGCTACACCGCCTATTTTTGGATCACATTCTCGTTAAGAATCAATGCTCACCTACCTCAGATGAACCAAGATATCTAGAATAGCTCATGTTATCGAAATACCAACAGAACTACAATGCAGAGTCCTCTACATACTTGGTGGGTACTGCTCAACAGCTCTCGGCAGTGCGCGGCATGCTGTCATCGAAGTGTCACTAGCGAGCGTGAATACTTTGTACCAATCCATACAGGATCATTCTACGACAATCCTAGTGCCAGTGTTAGTGACACGAAAAGACACTAAACCAATGCATGCTGGTAAAAACACCAGAACACTCTCTCTGGCAGAGAAATTGCAGTGACAGCACCGTAGCTTCGTACAACTGCGGATTTGCAGGTCTGGAAGTCTAGATCTACTGTGGCTGCGTGGCTAGGTAATTTAAGCTGAGGTGGGGTCATTTAGGCATTGGGTCCAGAATAAAAATGATCTTCGCCGTCACTGGTCTAGACTGTGACATGACGGTGGCGGCTTCCAGCTGTTTTACTCCGGACCAATCAATGACCACACCCTCGCCTACCCCGAGCTGTTCTATCAACATCACACAGCATCTGGATATAGGCATGTATCCAAAGAACTCACACGTCTTGTATGGCTGTTCGATTTGTTTTTGATGCCGTTGCAGCGGCGACGGCGTGTCACTGGGTGTCTACGTTTGCTGTTCACCCGAAACTTGCAAGGTAACCGGCGAGACTAGGTAACGGCTCTGGACCCTGAAGCAGGTCTCTAACGGCATGGCCTTTTTTTCGGCGCTGAACTAGGGTCCAACCGTCAACCGCCAGTGTGCGCACCGGCCAAGCTTGTGGAATCTGCGGAAGGTGCCAGGCTGCTTAAGGTATAAGGATTCCCACGATTACCCACTAGGGAAAAGAGGTTTCGACTTCCTTCACACATTTCGCTGTCATGGTGGTCTCCCCGGTGGCAGATCTGCCTTATCCAGGACTGCCTCAGAATACTGCCGAAGACCGGGAACGGGCGCGTGAGCTCTACAAGTATTTTCGTCCGCCGCTCGCCGGAGAGCCTCTGGATACCGTCCTCACTGCGCACGCGCAACTGGCAGCATGGAGACTAGATGCAGAACGCGCAATGATATCACTGATCGACGAGAACGATCAATATTTCGTTGCCGAAAGCACCAAGACAAGCTACCTCGACGATGCTGAGCTGCATGAGAAACCTGGCGATGGAATCTGGGCGGGAGTAGGTGCTTCTTTTGTCACCTCACGGACAACTCAAACCCGACTACGTGGCTAACACGCTACGCAGTGTGTCAAGGTCACCAAAGCCGGCAGGCTTTGCGAGCACACAATTGCCGCGCATCCACCGGCAGAAGGCGGCCCTCCGTTATTCGAAGTCCTTGACCTTAGCAAGGACTGTCGCTTCAACAAACTCGACTTCGTCACAGGGGCGCCTTCCTTTAGGACTTATTCTGGCGTGCCACTGCGCACTAGCAGAGGCATCAACATTGGTTCCATTTACATTCTGGACAGCAGAGTCAGGCCTCCTTTAACATGTATAGAGAAGCAGTTTCTTGGCGTCATGGCGGACAATGTCATTCAACATCTCGAGATGAGCAAGGATAAGAAGGACCGACAGCGCACATTCAAGATGAATGAGTGTCTGTCTGCTTATGTCGACCCATCCCTCGAGAGTACGAGACATGAGACACGTAACAGTCAAAATAGCTGTTCCACCGACGCCGATTCAAATGCAGACCCCAAACCTACGACCGACGGATTCGAGCGGCTTGACGTTTTTACTCGGGCTACAGATCTACTTCTTGCATCTATGGATTTGGAGGACGACGGCGGAGGAGTAGTATTTGTGGACACTCTGGCGGTTGTTCCGCAACAAACACCTTCCCCTGAAAAAAGTGGAAAGACTACTGCGCCTGGCACCCGTTCTTCAAGTCGAGACACTCACAAACCTCACATCAACACTACCGAGATTCTGGCCCATGCATATCAGTCCGCCACCAAACTGCCCGACTCGCAAAACTTCATTCCGTTCACACCCGAAGAGCTTTCCAAGTTAGCCAAACACTATCCGAGAGGAAACCTCTTCACATTCGAGCAACTAGGACAAGGTTACTCTGACTCATCGGACGACGAGGGGAAACTTGCGGAGAGCGCACGCAACGGAAAGCTCCAGAGATCTGCAACTGCCAAGCCAGGAATGAAGCGTCTACAGAAGCACTTCCCCAACGCTCGTCAAATCATTTTCCTACCTTTGTGGGACTCTACCACAGCCCGGTCGACTGCTTGTTTCGTATACAATTCCTCCGACTACCGCAACTTCACCCACCAGCTGGAGTTTCTGCATTGCATCACGTTCAGCAACTGCATCGATACCGACCTCATGAGACTTGCCAACCTGAAGGAAATTGAACAAAAGAGTGATTTCATTGGCTCGATCTCGCATGAACTTCGATCACCGCTCCATGGAATCCTGGCGTCTTGTGAATTCCTACAGGATACCGAGTGTACTTCTTTCCAGCAGTCCCTGGTCAACACTGCCAACAGCTGTGCAAGAACTTTACTTGACACTGTGAATATGGTTCTGGACTACAGCAAGATCAACGCATTTGAAAAAAGCACAGGCAAGACGAACAGTGTCTCGTCCACTGATCCGACGACAGACTCTGAGTTCCTCCAAGCGAATCTAAGCACGTCCCGCCATGTCGATCTCGCAATATTAACTGAGGAAGTAGTCGAGGGCGTAGCTACAGGATACGCGTACAACGATTCTTTAAAACGTACAGACGGCGAAAATTTCCAAGTTGGTGCGCAGGGCAGAAGACCGAGCTCTCCGTCCAACTTTGCTCCGTGCAAGCCGGACGTAGAGCTCATTGTCGACATTCCAGAAAGAGATTGGACGTATTGGACTGAACCTGGAGAGTTGCGACGCATCATCATGAACCTTGTTGGCAACTCTCTGAAATACACCAAAGCTGGTTACGTTCACATCGAACTAGCAACGCAGGACATAGATCCTGCAACACCAAGCTCAGAGTATGTCGTGTTGACAGTCACGGACTCTGGTCAGGGCATGTCCCCGGCATACCTCAAGGACAAGCTATTCAAGCCTTTCGCACAAGAGTCCAACCAGACACCTGGTGTCGGACTTGGCTTATCACTTGTCAAGTCGATTGTCAGCAAGATTGGTGGTCATATCGACGTCGAGTCTACAGTTGGAGTTGGAACAAAAGTTACAGTCAAATTCAGTTTGCCAAGAGCCACAAAGGCTGATCCCCGTATCGATTCCGCTGTCAATTCGGCTAGCTCCACTGACAGTGCTTACTCTGCTGCGGACAGCAGCATGCGACTCCTCAAGACCCAAGCAGTTGGCAAAACTGTTGCCCTCTACTTACCTGAGAACGAACATCCAGGCAGTGATCAACAAGAAGCCTTCCGATTGATGCATAAAATCTTGACAGCTTATCTGAGAACATGGTGTGGATTCACTGTAACCCAATGGCACGACTCTTCAACGGCCGATGTCGTTGTCACTGAGGAGGTCAATCTTGACGCTCTGCTTCGCGACTCTCCTCAACTGTCCGCTCACGGCTGCAATACTATGGTGTTGGTTTTGCGCAACACCCCTTCGACGCAACCTTTGAAGACTGGCTCGGTTAGCAGCAACAGGATCGAGGATATTCGTCATCCTTTCGGGCCGCACAAGCTGGCTCGAGCGTTATGTATATGTCTGGACCGCTTTCGATCGATCGATACCGCAACTAAAGTCGCAGACGGTACAGTGGCTTCCACGAAGTTACTTGTCGACAGTATTACACATGCAGCAGCGAAAATTGACGTTTCTGGTCTAGAGTCAACGCCAGAAGAACATTTCATTGTCGCAAACGAAAACGCGAAGCCTCACGAAGGTACTGTTCAAGAGGTCATAGATGCCTCAGCTAACCAAGAGACCGAAAGTTCTAAGATCATCTACGAGAGTCAGGTCCTTGTACACACTAAAGCTGTTGATGCTCTCGAATTGAAAAGTGCAGTGGTCAGCACTCATTCAGTCTCACAAGTTACCCAGCTCACCAGGAGTGTTGGTGACCAGGGGTTGACACCGAGCAACGCAGAGCTTGGAGCAGGCCTTCAAAAATCTGCAACTATTACAGAATCGCCAAAACGTAAATTGCGCGCACTTCTCGTTGATGACAACACAATCAACTTGAGGTTATTACAAGTCGGCATGAAAAAGCGGGGATATACAGCCATTAGCAACGCCGAGAACGGGTTGCAAGCTGTGAACACATTTCGAGACCTCCTCTACGCATCGCCTTCAACCCCGCCAGACGTCGTGTTAATGGATCTCTCCATGCCGGTCATGAATGGATTCGATGCCACACGAAAGATCCGCGAGATAGAAGCCGAGTTCAACAGCAAGCTGCCGCCGTCGCACGCCCCTCAGCACTCGCTGATCATCGCTTTGACCGGATTGGCAAGCATCAGGGATCAGAAAGAGGCCTTTACTTCCGGAGTCGACTCGTACATTATGAAGCCAGTCAAGTTTGCCAGGCTCACGGAGTTACTGGAAGATTGGACGGTGGGGATGGAAAAATGATCACGTCGCGCATTATAACGGATACTATCGTGGTTGCAGGATGATGTCTTAACATGACGGCTAAGGCTATTTCATTCTGTTTTTAGAGTCTCTTTTTTGTGTATGATTAGCGGGGCGTTTAGGGGGGTTTATTAGACCTGGTTCATGATCTTGCGAGATCTGTATTAAATGGCGCATTGGGAATTCTAGAGGTCATAGGGTCTGTTGGTATTATTGAAGATAATGAGAATTTGACAGCAGACAGCTTCTGCAAGTGGCACAGCAGCTGATCCCTGAAACTTATTTGAGACAGATCGCATGGTTTTGGTGCCTTGACTCCATGTTCCTAACCCCAGTATATTTTCCCATCATCACTTCTAGTTGAATTCCTTATAGCCAGAACACAGCATCATCACCGCCAAAACCCAGTACATCGTCATGGTCAATTTACACGACGGGATAATCCATGCAGTGACCCACGAGTACAAGTAAGCAGGGCCTTGTACTGGACTCGTTCTTTTGGCTGGTATTATCCTCAACTGGCAAGCTGTTGTAGAAAGCTACAGATCAACCCTGCAAAGGCAGCAGATCGCCGCAGAATTGCCAGAACATAATATCCTAGCTATGCTATTGGCTAGCCCTACGTCAGGCCATCTCTCTCTGTCTCTCTCTCGATTGATCATCTCTTTCTACTATGGAACAACAGCTCAACTATGAATTGCATACAAGTCCTAACGCATGTCTTCTTCCGTTAAGATGCTCCACCATCGAAAAGAGTAAGGTATAGAGTTATTGATGACTGACGCTTTTCTCGGGTGCCGCATGCCTAGATCAACCATGCGCTTGTCATCCCATATGGCAAACCCATATTTGCGCCTGGTCTGAAAGGGGGAGTTTGATTTCCCCTAATATAGATTTCAAAACTCTGCTTCAATAGCATATAGCAAGATCCATGGCTCGTGGTTTAGTGGTATAATACTCCTTTAGCATTGCAGCTCCAATTAGAGCCTGTAATCTTACTTCTTATGCAATCGGGCTCTTACGCCGACACTACGCTTGTTTTGAAGAAGACGCCGAAGCCCCACCGCCCGAAGCGAACTGGCGCACGCTACACCGGCTTCCAACGCCCACTCTCAGTTTGAAACGGATGCGAAAACGTTGCCTACAATTTTTGTGATTGAGTATAGATTGATCCAATTTTCAACTAACTCTATCAAAGTGGCAGCAACTCATCACGGGGCTTGTGGTTTAGTGGTATAATACTCCCTTAGCATGGGAGTGGTCCAGGGTTCGATTCCCTGCAAGTCCAGTCTTTTTGCTGTTCTCTGGTGATGTCGGGTTGTTTTTTTGGTGGTGGGGGGTTCGGGTTTTGCAAAAGGGCTGGATGGAGGGCCGACATGAAACGGGCGGGGCTGGCAAAAGTTTGCACCACCAAAATGTAAAACCAAGACCCGTCTCATTTACTTCGGTCGTACAAGACCGACATACTCGAGTATTATATAGTTTGAACGGTCGCTTGGGTTGTGTCGCTGCAGTGATTGACGAATACATAAAGTCCTGGCCCGGCATTTGACAACCCACACTACGCTCAAAAGTGGACAGACAATGCCTCGCAACAGTCCCCCGCGAGACTCTTTTTGTTGCTTCAACATCTTCCATTGGTATCGTGTCGCTCGGTGCGATCGGAGTGAACAGTGGCGCGGCTCTGGTGTTTTCTGACAATTTCAAAGATGGAGAAGGAGTGGCGGACGGTGATGCGACTTCCTAATATTCAAGACCAAAAGAATGTACGTAACACAGCGGTAGCTTAGAGCCTCTTCAAGACTCATCCGTTTCGTTTCTTGAGACCGCACAGTGAGAATTGAATTTGCTGGCAATGTACGTCTTGCAAACACCTAGCACGCACCGGTAACCAAGCTACGAGAGCGAGCTTGTTACTGTACAAGCAATATATTGTTGCGGGCCTTATTCCATTTATCCTCAGTTCTTAGCACAGACTGTTCTTGGAAGAACTGATGTAGCTGGAGAACAGGTCCTCATTTCGGTAACTCGGTAGTAGGCTTCAACATTTGGCGTTCAGTATCTCATTAACTCACACAATGGTTGAAGAATATAAGATGTTCCGCACAGCTTTGTACAGGTGTTTCGATTCAATAGATGCCTCTTTGCCGAAGCTGTAACACGCAAAACGGCACGCAGTAATTCTACGACCCGGATCTAGTGTAATTCACTTTTCCAATATAAATCCACTGAGTCTATTGCCGACAATTTCAACTCGTCTTGTTTCGAAAGACCATCCAGCTGTTCTGGTCAGAGACGATGTGATACAAGAGCATTAATACGAGGCAATCATTTGATCGTGTAGACATGGAATGCTTTGCAACTCTATGGCGTATTTCTCCAAGGTCTAGAGCAAGAATGTTCACCAAATTCCCGTCTCTAATCTCAGCTGTCCAGATCATATAGCAAGCATCCGCCAGTCCGAAAGTTGTACACGAAAGCTTTCCCTTCTGCGGCGGCACTATCCCCACTCACACCTCTTCCCTCCTCACTCTTGCTCTCCTTCCATCTTGCTCTGTACCCCAGTAGCAAATCATGCAGCTCTTGAAGATACTTGCGCTCGACAATCGGCAATTTCTGGATAGCTTGGCGCCACGAGTCTGGATCGCTGAGCCTCGTCTCGCGGATTGAGTTCATAACTTCTTCCTTGGTTTCGATAGCCGCGATTGGTGCGTCTTGGAAGGAATCGAGGAGCTCTGCAGAGCGAGTCTGTGCAGCTTCGACGATAGACCACTTATTGCTCTTTTTGGAACGGTGGTGAGATATCAAAACATCAACGTTCGCACGCGTTGGTGAAGGGCCTGAAGAGGAGGGCACAGGGGCGGCTTTTGCAAGGCGCTGTGCTGCGCTGCCTTCGCGGGATTCGCGGTCGCGAAGTTCGTTGCGGAGGTAATTGAGGAGCTCGTTGCTGCGCAGATCGGTGTCTTCTTTCTTGGCAATGGATTTGACTTTCAGGTCCGGTTTATCAGGGGCCACGCCATGCTTGATGATAATAATCCAACTGTGTCTGTCATCGCGATAGTGGCGGAGGACGTCTTCGATGGAGTGGGCGTCAATAGAAAGTTCGGCCGAGTAGCCGTGCGCAATGAGATCTGACACCATCTTGACGCCGGAGGATCTGAGGACGGTGGGGTCAAAGCTGGCGACAAGGCAATCGCAGCGGCGCGGCATCCAAGAAACTGCGGGTGTATCTTCTTCCGCATGCTTCTTGAGAAAGGCTGACTTCTCCGGTTTCTTCAGATAGCGTGTCATGGAGCTGACAAGCCTATCCCATCCTAGATTGACGCCAACAGCATGGTAACCTTTGCTGGCTTGGCTGTGTCCGGGTCCTTTGGGCCGGTACTCTTCGATCAACTTGTCGTAACGACCGCCTGCAGCAAGAACCAATCGCTGTTTGGTATCGAAGAGACACTGGAAGAGTATGCCACCCGAGTAGAACTTCTCATTGAAGCTACTGAGTGCACTCAGGTAAACCTTGCGCTTCACGTTCCACAATTTCATGTAACCAACCACAGAACTAAGGTGAGCGAAGATGGCATGCGTTCGGTCGTGATGTTTAGTACCTTCGAAGATACGTCGCAGCTTCGCAAAAGCCTTGTCAGGAGTATCCCTCCAATCAAAGCGAGCAAGGTCATCCAGCGACGTGGATGATATGCCGATTTCAGAAGAACGTAGCTCGTTTCGGATCGTCTGCCAGTTGTTCTTACCGATGTTCAGTTTACTGAGGACAGCCTTTACTGCTGGTCGTTGAGGGATGCTAATTCTGCAAAAGTCCATGACAATCTCTAACAGGTTGGAATGGTTGATATGGAAGCACATCTGAGTCGATCGTAGTGAGGGGAATTCATCGATAATATCGTCGACGACTTTCATAACTTGCGCCTCCTTCAAAGCTAGGTCGAGGGTGTCATACGAGAGGATGTCGAAGTCTGCCTCACCGCTGCTGAGTGGTGCACCTGCAGTATACTTGTCGCGATAGACTTGGCCTATGGTAAATGTCTTCTCTAGAGACATGGCACCCCTACCAATGCTACGGGCGTACGGCAGAGTGAAGTCGTAGGGCAGCTGTACCAGCGTTCCTGAGGGATCGAACAGTTTGACAACATTATTGTCAGCATAATGGTCAGACCAAGGCAGCAGCAATTGACGCTGAACTTCCACAGCACCATGACTCCTAAAGACCATAGCCAACCGATCTTTAACCAGGTTCTGGAGTAACACATCATTTGCTTTGATAGTCTGTGTGTTGGCGTCCATGTCCCAGGTGTAGTCCTTTGCTTGTGTGTCTGGCTTCTGCGAGAACAAAGCAGTCATCATCTTCGCATAATGGGGCGAATTGCGGTCCGACAAAGCTTTGAGTGCTTCTTTGACAGCCTCGTCCTCAATCTGAACAGGGACTTTGCCAGTTCGCAGTAGTTCAGCACAGCTCGGACGCTCAGAAGGACGATGACTGATCAAAGACATGATGATGTTTCCTTGTAGTGACTTCTGAGGCGTCTCAAACTCCGCAGGCAAAGCATGTTTGCGCTCACGCAGCACACGGATCTCTTTGTCTCGCTCCATGGCTGTGCTCAAAGGGTAACACATCTCGAAGAAAATGATGCCCATGGAGTACATGTCTACCTTGTCGTTGTAGTTACCGATGACTGTGGAACTTAGCTCGGGAGCTACGTAGAGCGCGGTGCCGACACTGCGTGTCATATCACCACCGCCATCTTGGGTTCCGTTTGATGTTTTACTGTCGGGTTTCTGATACTGGCCACTTGTAGCAAGACCAAAATCTCCGATTTTGGGTACTTTGGCTATGTCGATGAAAATGTTGTCTGGTTTGAGATCCCGGTGCATGATACCGTGACCATGGATGTGAGCAAGGCCTTCCAGGATCTGTCGGAAAAGCCGCCAGTACTCCTCTGGCTCATCGTACAGCCCTCTGCGGATGAGATCGCGGAGAGTCTGCTTCTCACAAAACTCCATCTGGATGTAGAGAATAGATCTGGCTGACCGTGCAGGGACTGAACCAGATCCAGTCCGTCTCTTGACCATGGGTGAGCGGGGGCCTGCACTTGCCGTGCCTGTTCCGTCTTCTGTTAAGGCGTTAGCAGGAGGGCAGATCCTTGGCACTAGGACTGCTTACCAGAATCAGATCCAAAAACAACAGCTCCATCGTCATCCTCATCAGAACCAACCTCGGAACCGAATTCAATCTTGTACCCGTTGGAACTGATGAAATCTAAACCTGCAGTGCTGCGGCTGTAGGTGACGCTGTGTGTTCCACCGGGAGAAATTTCAGAATCAGACCTCGAGTCATCTGTATCGAACGTCGAGTCGTCGTCGTCAGACAGATCTGAGACGCCACCCATATCCTCCTCTGGCCAAGCTGTGTAATAACGTACCACACACGGATGGTTGAGTTGTGACAACAGCATGACTTCCGTCAAGACCTCTGTCAACGCAGATGCTGATTTTTGTTTGATTTTCTTGATGGCGTAGATGCGATTGTCGACTTTATTTCGCGCCTTAACAACCTCACCATATCCGCCCTTGCCTAGACGGCCTTGTTCGACCCAATCCTCCGCATAGCGTGAGTGTGATATTCCAGCACCGGCAGAAGATTCGCGACGAAGCCTGTAATGACCTAGTGACGAAGAAGAGTGTCGCGAACGCATTGGCGTTGGGGGTCGTTCATAGACGGGTACGTCGTTTCGTAAGAACTCGCAAGGTATAAGGTCGAAGGCGGAGGGTCTCTTGCGTGGGTCAGGCTTGAAGAACTTTCGCATAATCTCCTGGAGGGGCTCAGAGCAACCAAGTGTATCTGATAGATCTTTGGGTGAGTTGTATTTATGAGGCACATCCAGGCCAAACAGCATCTGGAGGAAAACAACTCCAAGGTCCCACACGTCAGTCTTCCGTGTTCGTCGAGTATCTTGTGTAAGCTCAGCAGCAACCCAGAAAGCCGACCAAGAGGACGTAAAAGCTTGTTCGCCACGGTAGAGGTCCCTCAGACGGTGTAAGCTATCCTGGTATGCGGCATCCGCCAACTTTACCGAAATGTTTCCTGTAGATGATTTCATGAGAAGTATGTTATGTGGGTACACTCGTTTGTGCACGATGCCGTTGCGATGAAGGAAGTCGAGCGCTTCCAGAAGCTCAATTGTCCAGGACCGCACTCTCGAGACTGTTATCTGACCGTCGTCTTCGATCTTCTCACCCATGGAACCTTTGTTGGCATACTCCATGAGCACGTTGATCTCCCAGCCAGACTCAGACAAGTGTTCGATCTTGAAGTCGAAGACGCTTAAGATAGCAGACTGACGCAAGCGTTTGACTTCCTCCATCTCCGCTTCAAACTCCATGATGGCTTTCTTCAGCTGCGGCGTAGAAGCAGCATCTGTACCACCAAACCGAATGCGCTTGAGGACTAATGTGATATTTGCGGTATTGCCGATTGGCTTGACTAGGAGCTCCTCGGTGACAGGACCTGTGCGGAAGGGTAGTAGGCCTTCAACAGCGCTACATTCGACGACGGCGTCCTCGAGCTTTAGAGAGATAACTCTGTCGAAAGACACATAGTTGGCGCTATTGGCTGTCTGGAAGTAAGATGTTGGCGTAATTACAGACGTCCTGTGACTTTTGCGTTTCGCCATGATGTCCTTTCGTCTCATCTCGTCGTTGACCATCTGCTGTAAGATACGCTCTTCTTCTGCCTTCTCTTCGTCTCGCTTCTTCTGCAAGTCTTCTTTCTGTTGCTTGGCGAGCTCAACAGCTGCAGCTTCTTGCACAGCCCGCTCCGCCCCTAAGTTCTCAAAAGTGCCATCAGTTTCTCGGACAGCTACTTCGTCCTCAAGCACATCTTGAATTTCAGTAGCTATGTCATGGATCATTACCTCTCCGATAAGCTCAGCGGGCTTAGTCTTCAAGATGTGCTGAAGTCTCTCTTGTGTTCGATTTCTTAGCTTAGATGTTCCCTCCAGACTCAAATCAGGAAGAGATTTGGGATAGGTTGCTGTCAGCTTGGCACACAAAGTGACTGAAATGGCATCATTGGAGAAGGATTTCAGTTTCAAGCGTAGAACGCGATCTGTAGTCTTCTGAGAATTTGTCAATTCATATGTCCCCTTGATCGCCCATGGTCGCCATTATCCTGCTAACGACGGGTTACGGATCCTAAACTTACGCTCCAAGCACCTTTGGCTTCTGATTCTTCGTAGTCATCCATAAAAATGGCTTTCAGAACTTCTCGTTCATCTTCCTGTGCTGCCTCATAGGTCTCTGAGGGTTGGGAGACCAGCGAAGGGCGCATTGGCAAGGCTTCATTGGTTGGACTTGCTGGGCCGGTGCCATTACTTCTATTAGGGGAGAATACATTCTGCTGCTTTTTAATTCGCGGTGTCCTGTGCGGTGCCATGATGGGCTGTCTCGTAGCTGATTGAAAGTGCCGTCATAAAGAGGGGACGGAAAGACAAGCAGCCGAAGCTGCTGCCCTTTACACTGCAGACATATCGGGTTTATGTGCTGTCGTTGGGTGAGAGTCGAGTTATGACGGAGTGAAGACTTCGCAGCCAGCACATGTGGAAGTAGCGGTGGGGTCGCCAGCAATCGCCCCCACCAAAGATGCGCGCTAAGCGCTAGCGCCCGGACGCGACTTCCTGCGCAGGACCACGAGTTCTGCGGACACAAACAACCGTCAGCGCCGCCCCTTCTTCGCGCATACCCCCGGTGGTCAACTCTCAATCGCGTCATCTTATGGACTCACTTCCAACCTCTTTTCACTTTGCTTTTGGCGTGCACCTACCGCAACTCAGGCCCTCCGCGCTCTTTACTGGCGAGTAAACAAACCAACAAACAAACCAGCCACAACCGCATGCGCATCCGGCCCACAGCGCGAGAGTAGCCACAAATACCTCAACATCATGTTTTCTTGGATCACGGGTCCGCGCATTACGAACGTGATCGAAGACCTTCAAGCAGGCATGCTGCATCGTGCTCCAACTGGTCAGACAGTGTTAACAACCTTACAGAACCAGCATACGAGTCCACTTTTATTGACCCTCCCGAGACTCCAGCCCACCAATTTGCTGTCAAAGCATTCAAGCACGCGATATTTGGCACACCTGCACCCGAGGACCTCAACAATGCGACTAGAAAGTTCGAGGCGAAGGCGAAGATAGCCGTTGCGAACGCGAAATTTACTGAGCTGCCTGCGCCCAAGGATAATGACTTATCGCAATCGCCTTCGAAGCGAGTCGGTGGTATTCTCATGACTCCAGGGACAGCGAGTAAGGGAAGGAAGACTGTGTCGTTCGGATCCCAGATCGAAGATAACGAGGGGAAGCGAAGTGGAATCAATAGGAGCGGCATACCGAACGATTGTCCTGGAAAGTTTCCTAGTCCATGGACACCCGGTACCGAACTGAGACTAGATTCCGCCAGCGACAAGAGACCCCGGACCAAGCTTACTGAGGCTCTTCTTGATGCGCGCACAACGACGCAGCCGAAGTCGGGGCAGAAACCCAAGGCAAGAGACGACAGCGATATCACCATGGATTTGGGCGCACCACGCTCTGATTCTGGCAAATATTGGAAGGAACAATACGAAAGCTACGCAGAGCGAAGTGAACGGGAGATGAAGAAGATTGTTGCAAAACAGCAGCTTGCGAAGAAGTTTGCCATGAAAAAAGACTCCGAAGTCACTGAGTTAGTCACCAAGCTCGAACAGGAGCGCAAGCGCTTCAGGGCACGGGAGCGGGAGTTGGAGCAACAAAACAAGGACTATCAGGAGCGCCTTCGTCAGGCTATGGCCGAGAATACGTCGACCAGCATTGAAAACGCCACGTTGAAGACACGTATAGCGACATTAGAAAGAGCAGCGATCATGGATCCAGCCAACGTGCAAGCGAAGCCTGAGTTCTCGATTTACGAAGATACAAGCAAGGAGGCAATACGTTTACGGAAGGTGCCAGAAGCAGTTGTCGAACCATCGTTCGCGCCATCGTTGAGCATGGCATCATCTGGCAAGGAAAACGATTCACCTCCAAAGTCAAGGCGGACTCGTCGCCAAACTCTGCCGGACCCCACGAGTCGATCCACAGCGCCGCCAAGGCTCGACACGGCAAAGGACGAAGTTTCCATCATCTTGGCCAAGTCTCCCGGTGTGGCCATTGACACTCAGAAGCCATTCTTTGAGCCACCGCAGATGGCACGGCCGTCAAGGTCACCACTCAGCATTCGCAGGGCAAGTCCCACCAGAGGAAATGCCAGACCTTCATCACCAGTTCCTGTGCTTCCATCCAGTCCACTTCCAATGCCTTCTCCAGACCTCCAGGATCCATGGATGAATATGGACGAAAGTTCAATTCCACAGTTGGACAAGAGGGCATTGCCAACAGCTGGATCACCCTATGCCAACCCTGCATGGAATCCTCCACCGAAAAAGCATCGTGTGTCGAAGTCAATCTCACAGCCTAAGGTGTCAGAGAAGCACAGTATCCGTCAGCAGGCGGAGAAAGCAGAAGCAAAACTAGTCACGGCGAAAGCCAATCGTGGTGCAGATAAGTCAGCACATGATCTGGAGATGCGATTGAATGCGCTAGCATCGAAACCAAGCATGAACCAAGAGGCAGAGAAAATTAAAACTGAGCCGGCCCATCAATCACCGACAGATCCGAAGTTTGACCTCTCGAAAATCACACTCCATCACGCGGAAGGCTCTACGAAAGTCAAACAGGACAGAGCTGAAATGCTGTCCGTCGATCGTAAGGCGGAAGCAAGGAGACGACTCGAGGAGAGGAAGAAGCTGAAGAAGGTTATGCATGCATGATTGGTACCGGACTCTTAAATATTGAAACGACGCTGGGCGTTACAACTGTTGAGCTGTTGGTTTTGGGGTTCATTGCTATACAAGCACTGACATCGGAGTACTGGATGATACCACACTATTTTTTTCGCAATGACCAATGCACTATCATTACCTTTCTACTATGCTTCTCCAAGCATCAAGTCTCAGCTCTTTGGGTATCACCTGCCATCATCTGCAACTATCCCTATCATACAACATATAATGCGCTAGTCTTAAGGTCTAGAACGTATGGCACCGTCTCATGTTCATTTTTCGGAGATGCTCCTCAAAGCGTCCACAACACTCGGTGCCGCCCTCTCCAATCCGCTTCTCTCTTCTCCTCTCATCTTGCCCAGCACATACTTGCTAACCACGTTCGGGTCCCTACTCTCAGGCCTCCCAATCCCAACACCCACCCTCCACCACTTGATACCTCCCAACTGTTGCTGACAGCTCTTTAGCCCATTGTGTCCACGTGCACTCGCCCCACTCTCCCGCACAGTAACTTTGCCCAGCGCGCTCTCAAGCTCGTCGTGAACAACTACAAGTCTCCCCTCAGCGGTAGGAATTGTCCGCCTCCGCAATTCAGCCAACCAAGTCGCATACGCTTTCTTAACGCCCACACCACTCACGTTCATCAATGATAGGCTCTGCCAGAACGTCCAGTCATCTTCTGGTGGGCCGCCTTGTGTCTTGGTATATCCCTTCAAAAGCGAAAGGCTAAATGTTGTGTTGTCGGGTCGTGACACGAGACCAGAGAGGCCCTTGGTGAATGGCTGATATGATTTACGTCCAGCGATGTAGGAGGTGACAATGTGGCCGGCTGAGTGTAGCGTATTGGCATAGGTGGGACCTGGGTTGCCGATAGAGCAGACTAAGAGCGGAAGAGGGTTGCCTGGTGGCATTGCGACGAGTATTGTAGGTGGTATTGAGGTGTCGGTAGTGTCGATGTGGGAAGTGCTGTCGGTATCGGCGGGCACTCGCTGAGGCTTGCGTTTCTTCGAAGGGTTATTGGGTGTTTTGCGCGGTGACGAATCAGCAGAGTCTGCTTCGTTTTCGGTGTCTGGTGGCGTGGGTAGCGACCTTGGTATGTTGGCCTTTCTCTGCTTTCGCGCCTCGCTCTTGTTAAGACCTGCTCTGCGGTTGATCGCGTCGTTGCTGATGTATTCTGTTGCAGGGATAATTTCGGGATCGGCAGCTGAGGCTGTAGGGCTGGCCACGTGCGCACGTGTTGGCGCGTCAGACATACTAAGTAGACAAGGCACGAGGAAGTGTTGATGAGTGTTGAGAGACGTCCGATGAGTACTTGCCGCTACTTAATGCATGTAATTATCTTTGTCTATGACGAAGTACGGTCTTTTGAATCGGCTAGTGTATTTCATCGGAGACACCGTGAAGGGTACAGCCACATTAAAGAGTCATCGCGGATTTGTAAGGGCGGCGCGTTGGTGAGCGAACAACAGGCCGCCCTTCTGTCCTCACCACAAACTGAACAACTTACTACATCTTTTCTTCTGTACCGGACTTTCATTTTGTGGCTGCTGACGCATTGTGCGAAGCGATCTCGAGATTCGTAGAATGACGTAGTCGTGAACTTTTAGCGCAATCGCTCAGGAACCAGGGTCTCGATCGGAGCTGCAGTACCGTGATAGCCGCCACTTCGTGGTTCTTGTTCGCGACCGTTAACATACCTCCGGTTATTTCCTCAGAAATACCAAACCACCTAGTCTCGTCGCCGTCAAGTTCACCTTCTTGCAGTCATGGCTGACAGGCCAGCAACGCCACCGCGAGCAACTCGCTCAGCGGGCAAGCTTCCACCGAATCCTCCAACGCCAGAGCAGATTCGGAGGATGGTATGACTTTCACAGTTACGAATATCGAGCACCGAATAACTCTCTGTAGGAAGAAGCCCGTCTTCGAGCCAAAGCACAGGCACAACAAGCGCAAGCATCTCGCCCCTCTCCAGCACCTGTCGCCGGTACGAAACGCGCCTACTCTTCCATAACTTCGTCCACCACACCTCAGCAGTCGCGCAATGCGAACACGCCACAAGCATCTGGCGGATTTATCCAGCCTCCCTCGAACTCGTACATTCATCAAACTAAAAGCAAAGACATCAAGCGCTCCGATTTCATCGACTACGACTTCAGCACCATGACTGACACGAAAGGCGGTTTCCTTAGCACAACCGACGATCCGAATAACCGCGCCATGTGGACTGGCAAGAACCGCGAGGAGCAAAAGCCAGAGGGTATGACATTGGCTGAGTGGGAAAGGGAACAAGTACGCAAGAAGCTACGAGAAGCGCGCGCTGGACCCTATGAGCCAGGTATATCGATTCTGAATACTATCAATGGAAAGGAGGAAGCTGAAGACGAAGAGGCCGCGTTGCTAGAAGCTGCCGAGAATGCTGAGATTGAGGCCGGTACATTCAAAGGCAAATACGGCGATGGCAAGAAAGATGTCACAGGGAAATGCAGAGAATGTGGATCCCTTGAAATCGACTGGAAATGGGCCGACACATTCCACATCAGCGTCTGCTCTCGTTGCAAAGAACTTCTGCCCGACAAATACTCCCTCCTCACCAAAACCGAAGCACGAGACGACTACCTTCTCACCAATCCCGAACTCGCAGACGAAGACCTCCTCCCTCACCTTGAACGCCCCAACCCCCACAAAACAAGCTTCCACAATATGCAACTCTTTCTGCGCCTTCAGGTCGAAGCCTATGCTTTCAGTCCGAAAAAATGGGGCTCCGCCGAAGCGTTAGATGAAGAGTACGAGAAGCGTACAAAAGTGAGTAAACAGCGCAAAGAGAAGAAGTTCAAGAATAAGCTCGAGGATCTCAAGCGCAGAACGAGAGTCGAAGCATATAAGCGCGCGCGGCTGGGCGGCGGCGAAGCAGAGTTTGGGCAGAAGATCAAGGGGCGGTATGATAAGCATGAGCATGAGTGGGGAAGAGGCGTGCTGAATCCTGAGACGGGTATGACGAGAAAGGCGTGCACGGAGTGTGGCATGGAGGTCGAAGAGCTGGAGTTTTGAGATGTTTGGATTGAGTGGCGGACAGAGTAGGAGTTAGGAGAAGACATGATACCCATTGAATTACACGATCCACGTCCTAGAGTATCTAATACAACTGAGCTGTGGCGTTTCGTCCGACTTGTTGAGAATGAATTTGTTGCAACGTTTGATGAATCACTGGTCAACTTGGTTACAGCGTGATCAGACTGAGATAGTGAACACATGTTGATGGGTATTGTATTAAATATTAATTAAAGCTGCCGAAGAGCGTATGCTCTGGGGTATCATGCGTGAAGATCACTTTTAGGTCGCTGGAAATACACTTTTGCTTCCTCCTCTTCCTCTTTCCATTCTTCATGTCGTTGCTTCTTGTTTCCTTCAGTTATTGTCCTCGAAAACGTTCATCGCTCCAGACAGCGAAATGCTCATTGTGTTTGGTGACGTGATCAACTCGTGGTTTACTCGACGCGAACACCACCAAGAGCTCCAACTCTTGGACCAGCGCCATGTGTAGCTTCGTACGCAGCGTTGACACTGCGGTGGTGCTCGGCTGCGGCGTGCTTGAAGTCCTTCCACAGCTTCTTGATGGAGGAGTTCAGGGTTGTCTCCGTTTTGCCGAGGTTGATAAAGTGGTGCGCATCATGTTGAGATTCGTGGCTTGCCCGGCGCGAATCAAGTGGTGTATGTGTGCAAGGTGTTGACACGATTGATGGGGTGTTTGTGGAGCCGGCGCTCAGGGAAAGGAGGCGTGGGTGTGAATCGAGGTTGTTCATTTTGTAGGCGATGAGGTCGTACTCAAGCATGAAGCTGATTGGTTTGCCTCCTTGGGTAGTTGGTGAAGGTCGTAGAGTTGAAGAGTGGTGTTCAGAGATGTATAGTGAGTTGCGAGGTTATGTGCTGATGATACTCAGAAACCATTCCTTTGCTTGTACTTATATATTCCAGATCCCATGAAGAATTTTTCTCCCCTTAAACCCCGGATCTCACGATCCCACTGCCATCACAGCACTACACTCCACGTGCCAGCGTGACATAGTTTGCGCAGTGCTGCACATGTGGGTCCTGGTACTCGTTCAGTGTAACGCTGTAGAGTCTGGAAGCCTCATGTCGTTGCTATGCCAGGCACACTACATGGCTCGACGTCATTACCGTATAAACACGTTGTTCAAAATTAGTAACTTTTTCTGCATTGGGTCAATTTGCCATGCCACGAAACTTGTTGTGGCGTAGTCGCTGCTGATTTGGTGGTGAGACTTGAAACGACAGACGCTCGGTATCTGTCGGCTGAGCACATGCTCACGCCCTGTACGCTCGTCAACCTAAAGCCGAGCAATCTCTGCACACCAAGTACAAGCGATGCTGAGCTTGACACACTTTGTTTCCGTGTAGGGTATTTTGTGTGTCATAGCCCCCCGGAGGAAAAAAATGAAGTTGTGGTCGTGATCCAGGGCGCGGTGAGGATTGGTTAGCTGCGAGGCAGTGCGGCTCAAGACGTATAGTCGAATGTTCGTGAACTTGCACGTGTATTCGTGTTGATCACGAGACTGGACAGGATCTCAGCCCGTCGGTGCGGTTGTGCCTTCATTTCTATTGTCTTCGAAAATTCTTTCGTAGCAACTCAATTCGTACTATGTACATCCTTCAAATACCTCAATAGACAGTTCCAGTCCGTGCTCTTCAGTCATTCGCATTGATGCCAAATTCATCTTGAACTTCAACAATCCTAACACCGCGTTGATCAGCAATAAGACCCATGAGTCCCTGTCCGACATCCTTTAGTTCGTTGTACTCATGCAATAACTTGATGTGTTCTTTGACCATCGTGTTAGCCGCAGCCATTATGTCTGCGTGCGTAGGCTCGCCATCATCGTCGGACACGACGACATCGCATGATTGGCCCTCTTCAATGAGTATCTGAATAGCTGGAAGCGCAACCAGAGAAGCAAGCAGAGTAGCCTTTTGCGTCTTGAGCTCAGCTAATGTAGCTTCTTGCGGTGTCAAACTGCTGGCCGGACGCAGTGAATTATCCTCGTTGGCCTGCGAAGAGCTAGACTGCGATTTGGATTGCATTACTGTCGCTGCAGATGCTGCGCTCGAGTCGACCTGGTTATTCGAAGGGCCAGTTTTGTGCGGTTCAATTACTTCGTCTGCTCCTAGGAACGGCGTTTCAGGAACCTGCTCGGTCATGTTTTCCACATGGTCTACTCTACGACTCCGGAAATCTTCGGTGACCTTTCCCAGAGACGAAACTGCTAGCACATGTCCCAGTGTGCCGGCATCTGTAGTCTTGTCTTCAGTACTGTTGCCTATTTCGACAGTGTTACTCGATCGCAGGCCGTCAGAAAACTCGTCTGCAGTTGCTGATATTCTATCCACCTGTGAAAATCGCCGTGAGTCTTCATCGTTATCGGTAGACTGGTCCGTAATAGGAGAAGCAACTTTGCTATCTAAAGACGCTGTTGGTATGATGCTTCCAGCAACATGCTCGTACTCCAGACCTTGGCCTCTGTTGCAATCGTCGTGGTCCCTAGGTACTGTAACAATTGCATTATTTGTAGTCAAGCTTGGGTGGGTATTGAGGCTTGCTGCTTGAAAGTCTGTTGGTACACCGACTTGCGGTAGGTCGTCTGAGAGATCTGCAGCAAGATCTCTAGTGCGATTTGCCTCAAGGACGGGTTCAGAATGGGTTGTGGTAGTTGCTTTGAGTGGTTCGCCCTATGTAAATTGTAAGCGCTAATCAGTGGTTGAGTTCCGTTAAACAGACTGCAGCTTCAACAACGATGCCGCACTGAGGCTCCCTCTTAGAGACGTCACAGCCGACATCTTCTTGATCTGTGACATCTTTCTCGATAGCTACACCATATTCGGAAGTTGCTTCTTGATCACAAGAGATAGTTCCAAGGTCATTGTGCATGTGATCTCCCATGGACGAACAGCCTACACGTACTTCCTCTTGCGACGGTGAATATGGCAAGCGTTTATTTGAGATGTAGAATGGTTCGATATCAATGCGGCCGGAGTTGGGAAGCACACAGGCTGGTGAGTTTGGCTGTGACTCTTCGTTGCGACCGAAATTGTAGGCTAGGTGAAGTAGACATTCATCCTGCTGTTTTGCATTCCCGGGAGGTATCGGGTTGTCTGTTTCGTGCAATCCATTTTTACTGTTCTGGCCAGCGGCATCAACAGCTTGCTGCTCGCTAGTGGAGCCAATACTGCCGATCTGTGATCGCAGAATGTCTGTTTTCACTTGATCCTGTGTGGCACAGATGCTGTCATTCGTGTCAATACTTGATGCCTGTGCAGATTGCAAGTGTACATCGTTAGCCCGCGCCGTAGGAGATTCCGAAGAAGTTGTTTCCTGGTCGGCACCCAAGCTATCGACGTGATTTGAGATTGCATTGGCAGTGCATGTAGCAGGTTCTTGGTGAGGGCAAGCCACGGCGTGACAAGCCGTCGCGGAAAGCTTGTCCAGAGCCTCATCTGAAACAAAGGGTGGCGAAGAAGTCAGTAGCTCCTCCTCACTGTCTGCTATCTCGGTGACACCTGTACCGACGGCCATGTTGGTGGACTGTACTGCAACGTGATGCAGGTCGGAGACAATGGTGTTCGTCGCCGATCGGGAGGTGGCGGAAGTCCAGAAGCCAATGACGACCGCGCCTTCCGTTCACGTAAGCAGTAGATTGCGACGCGGCATCAACAGGGCTCGAGAGGCAACGACGCTCCCTTCGTAATTTACTACATCTACGCACCCAAGGTGTCTGTTACTCCCTCGGCTGGATGCGCCGTTACACGCCAAAGACCTTTTGAACCCTCCACGCTGGAGCCGTCGAAGCTTACCTATACGTGTGAAGCCAGGCGCGATTTATCCCTACGAAACGTCAATATGGGATCAAGGACAAGGGGAGCTGCAATCGCAGCAACTTTACTGTTCAGCACAGCAGTTACAGCTCACGAGCACCATGTAAACAAGATTGCAGAAGGGCAAGCCATCTCCGAGGAACCACTCGATTCTATATTATGGATACACATCATGGTGCAGTCGTTGGCCTGGGGGGTCATCTTTCCCACAGGAATGGTGCTAGGGGTGGGCTCGCATAGCTGATCATAGATTTTGACCACATGGACTGACGATTCCTCAGATAATACGCTCAAAATGGCACGTTCCGGTACAAGTAGTTGGTTCCATCCTTGCTGTCATTGGATATTTCCTAGGACATAAACACAAGGGCAGACAATTCACCGAGAACATCCACGCCAGATTCGTCCCTGTCATCATGCTCATGTTGATCGCCCAGATCGTCATGGGTGTCTATCTCAAGCTCCACCTCGAGAAAGGAATACATGGCAAGATTCGGAAGATTGTGGTCAAGGCACATGGTGTAGTAGGAAAGACACTGCCTGTCGTGACCTGGGTTCAGTTTGTATTCGGAGGGATCACTGCTCTCGGATTCTGTAGAGCCGATCACACTGGCCAATGTTTGGCTCATTTCATCATGGGAAGTGCGTTTATCGCATATGGTATTATTCTTACCATCCTGTTGCTTGTTGGGCAGATGTGGTTGAAGCGGACCGGCCGCAGCCAGGAATTCTTCGACTCGATGGTCATCGCAGCTTGGGGATGCGTCAACACTTTCACCGAGCACCGCTGGGGTCACGAGTGGGCACACAACGACTTGCAACATACATCTATGGGCATTATCTGGTGGGCAGCTGGATTACTTGGTGTTTGGCTGAGTCGTAAGAGGAACGGACAGCCAAAGCGCAATCTGATTCCTGGTATGGTGATCTTCGTCACCGGCTGGGCTATGTCGTCTCACCCACAGCATCTTCCTATCTCGACGATGATACACACGGTCTTCGGCTACACCCTCATGGCTGCCGGTGCTGCGCGCATAATCGAGATTTCTTTCGTCCTCAAGGATCGCATCGCCGTCACAAACGACCTCTCCGACCCAGACCCCAACAGTTTCCAGTACTTGACGCCGTTCTTGCTCATTGCAGGAGGTTTTCTTTTCATGGGTGCTACAGAAGAGCAAATGCAGCTTCTGGCAGACGCCAATGTTACCCACGTATCCTACGTTTTGATTCTTTTCAGCATGGCTTTCTTGCTCTTCCTCTGTAAGACTGCCCATCGTCCCCCCAGCCCTAACATCGCTAATCTAACTACAGTTTCCAACCTTCTGATCCACCTGTACGCTGTGTACGCTTTCCAGGATACCAAAACTGATGCCGAGGCACCACATGCAAACGGCGCACCTAATGGTTACGCCAGAGTTGATCACAGGGTTCGAGATGCTGAAGAATTTGAGCTCGAAGGACTGACAGACGACGAAGATGATGACGAGCCTCTTGTCCACAAAGAAGGTAGGA
Organism: Neodidymelliopsis sp. IMI 364377; assembly: GCA_027946375.1. Classification (NCBI taxonomy): domain Eukaryota; kingdom Fungi; phylum Ascomycota; class Dothideomycetes; order Pleosporales; family Didymellaceae; genus Neodidymelliopsis; species Neodidymelliopsis sp. IMI 364377. The sequence continues at coordinate 45,733 of JAPEUT010000021.1, forward strand.
CAAATGGCCACGTTGCTTTGTAGTCATTCTTCGTACGTTCTCTAGATCTCGAAACATAGCATCGGCGTTCGGGCTGCACTCGTTCCAAATCTGTTCTCTACCTCATTCATCGTCTGCGTTATCACACCCCTTCCACCACAAATGCAGCTGCCGGGTTTATGTACCAAGAGCCAGCATGGCAAATAGCCTCGTCTTCATACATCGCCATCTTCTCCTTACAGGCCCTTAATTCTCCATGCACCCTGACCAACTCAGTCTGGTATTCATCCCAGCCCATGTAACATTCCTTCAGCTCCCACTCCTCACCACGAACCGTGTTGTCAATATGCGCCTCCAAACGAGCTGAGAGTACACTTGCACAAAGCACAATCACGAATGTCCCCAAGACAATATCCCGTTTTGAACCGGACGAGCAGATGGATAGACCATAGAAGAAAGCGAAGAGCAGAGTGGAGACGTAGAAGAAGTTGATGGAGATCTCGATATTCAGGCTAGCCCAGATGGCAGTATAGGGGACGAGAATCCACCGTACAGCCCACGCGATCGCGGAGAGGAAAACGGAGAGGGCGTCGAGGATGGCGATTTCGTCGAGGTCCTCCATTTGTGAAATCGTGAATATGAAGAAGTTGCTGCGGCAAGGTTGTCGATGGTAGTATAATTGGATTGGAGGGTGAGGCTGTCTCTTAAGTCAAGGCGAGTGCTTGATCAAGCGGTGTGATTGCGGTGGAAACAATAGGGGTGAATTTGTTGTACAGGAAATTTAGTTGCTAGAACGTGCTAGGCAGAGAAGAGTATTGTCACTGAATCTGTTTGCCTGGGTGAGAACTTGGTTTGTGAACCATTTTCGCACTCATTTTTCGTTGTCGTCTTGTCGTCTTCACTTCGGTTTCGGTTGAAGGCTCCCTCACCTGCCCCAGTCTCCTCCAGCATCTTCTTGGCCTGCTGAGGAAATCATCACCACCTCTCCTTTCCGAGAGCACCTCAACATCTGCTGCAGGTCACTCTGTCTACCCCTCCTACCTTCTAGGTAGATTGTGCTAGACCACAATAGACCTAATGCGACCAACAATGCTAAGGCTGCCTTTTGTGAGCTCAGCATGCGTAATACGAGTTGATAGGCAACTGACACTGTGCCGGAAAGGCCAGGCTGTTGAGATCTCGAAGCATGTCACACATACAATCCTTTGCATTGTGTGGACAATATTCGATCGGAGTAGTCATTTTCTTATCGTGGATGTTGAAAAACACGCCTGAGCGATTTATCATGACGGCAGCCCATCCAACGCCAAAGCTCTTCTCCTCCTGATGTCCTTGTCATTCTCTGGTTTTTCTTCGTGATTTGACACAAATATGCTGTAGTCCACCATGGTTCCTTTCGTTTTGCCTTTCCCATAGAGCTCCTTGTTTAAGTCTTTCGTGTCGTGCCTCACTAACTGTTTCTCTCCCAGACCAGTCTTGTGTTTGGCGGCTTTGGCAATCGCAAATGCAGCTCTCAGTGGTGTCATCTCATAGCCCTCCTGGACTAGGGTAGACCTGAACTGTGCATCTAGCCACACAATGTACATGGTCACACACCATAGGAAGTGTAAGAAAACAAATATACCAGAGAGCATCGTCGAAAACCCCCATTGGTAAGAGGGGTTGGCTGTGTCCGGGAGGCATCTTGACTTACCCTGTAGCTCCATTAAATTATAGGACCGGCTGCCGTAGCAATAAGCGACGTTACCATAGAGGTTTTGAATGTCGTAAGTCTGCTCATTGAGTCTATACGTAACGGTCTCGTTGCCTTTTGGGTAAGTCAGAAAACCAACTCAATCGTCAGATGGTAAGAAAACATACAGTTGTGCATCGTGGATTCCTGTTGGTAACCAGTTCGTGGGTCATATCCATATCCTTCCCAAGTTCCCTCGCTACCTTGGTAGTTAAATAAACCTAGTAGATAGTTTAGCTTAGCATGGCTCATTTGTAAAGTGATATCCTTACAGGCCGTTCTTTCCTCTTTCGCGTCACCCAATCTAATCAATCCGGTTCTACTTGAAAACATAAAGGTATCCGGTGGTGCTACTGTTCCGTTCGGCATTTGGCAGGTGCCTGAAAATGTTAGCATATTTCGACCGATCAAACGGCGTTAGTGACCGACTCACAATATTGTACACGCAAATTGTAGTAGTTGAGTTGGATTAACCAATCGTCAGAATTCACACAGACTTCGTGATCAAATGTCGAATTTGCTGTGCCTGTTATTGCCCATGAATACTTAACCGCAGAGGTTGGGACGATGTTATTCGAGTCATCAAGGTCCATCCAAGCTATAGATGTACTGTCGTAACCAGTCATTGCACCGAGGAACATCGGGATACACAGGACGTAACTTGTTGCCAGAAGCATGTAAACGAACAAGGACTTTGTGCGTTTGCTCTTCACGGATAGCAACTCTGTACAAAGTGTCCAGAGCGAGAGTAAGCTGGGCCCTTCCAGCGCGATGCGCTGAAAGATACGGAAAGATGCTGGATGGCGTTCGATCACGCGTAGTAAAGCGTCGGAGAAAACTGTGTACGCAACCCACCAGGCCAGTAACTGCACCCCGCGGCCAACGAGGACGTCCCACGCGACATCGATAGTCTTGACTGAAGAGAACGATAAACGGCCCCAAGTCTGGTCAAGCACAAACAATCCCTCGATTCCAGTGACTGTTGAGTTTGCCGGACTGTAATCGATGTCGTTACCACAGCCCAAGGTTTTGGCAGCGAAAACCTTGTAATAAGGCGGCCAGGTACCAGAAGACATACCGGGTCGTGGTGTGTAGTAGCCAAGCAAGGTCATAGGCACGACTCCAAAGCATGAAAAGAGCAACAGTGCAAACCATTGTTTCTTTGCTCTGAGAACGTGTAACACAAAGGGCCAGACGTTGCAGCGAGTGAAGGACCAAGTTGCGTTGAGGTGTGGCCGTATGATGTCGCCAGTGGAGCATATCATGGGCGTCACGACCTGTTCCGTTGTCCTGCATACTGATGACCACTTGCTGCGAAATCGCCAAGTCCAAGCCCAGTTCCAGCTCTTGCTTCTCGTCTCAACGACGTCGTTTCCCCATGTTCTCGAGGCATTAGGCGTCCATGGACCCTCGACTGAGTGGACTGACACGCTCACATCATCATCCGCCTTCATTCCCATCGCAAAACTATGTTCGGGTTCGTTCGTTCATATGTTGTCCGGAATTGGAGGCGCAGTGGTTGCAGAGTGATCATGAGCCCCGTGGAGGCTTGAATTGGAGGTCCGCGTCCTGCCCAAATCGAGGACGCGGCTTCGTGTGTTTATCAGTCTCTTGCCGAGGCCGTATGCGGGACGCCTGAACGCTCACTTGCAGGGGTGGTGCTCCTTCGGTACTACCTAATGTGACTTGTTGATATTGCAATCGATGTGGTGACTTTTCTCGAGCCACAACAAGACACTGACGGTCAGACATATTCCATCTACTGAGCGCTGCATGAGATGGTCGAAGCACGCAACAACAGCACCTGCAAGAAAATCCTATCGAAAGGACTTCTGTGTCAGCAACGAACGCTAGAGTAGTCAGTAGATTACAAATTCACGCCTTCCCAAAGAGAGGAGACTGCGCGACTAGATTGAGGCTGTGCAGTCTTTACGCAGAACCATTGCGGCTGCTCGATGATCTAAAAACAATGTGCAGAAACCAGCTGCGAACATGCCGTAAGACTCAGCAACCATTGGCAAACGGAATAGTATCTAGCCGCCAGCATCTATAGTTACCTGCAATTTCACTTGTTATGTTCGCTTGTGATCTTGGTTCCTGCGTTGGCTTGGCTTGCACTTTAAGTTGAATTCAAGTGCGGGTCGGAGAGTGAATCCGCCCGATCCATCACCGAACCATCGTCGACCCATCTCCCTCCTTAGCCTAGACGTAGAGCTCAGGCGTCACCGCCGACAACACCGCAATGCGTTCGTGACGTACAACGGAACAGCTTTTGAAGATTGACAAGTAGTCGAAGCTGCATACATACGCAAAGAAGATGAATAAATCGTCACGATAGCGTCGACCTAAACCCAAGCCCTGCATGGCCTACGACACGTCGAGCGGCTATGCGCCGCCCAGCACGAGCAATGCGCAGGACGATGCGTCGCTGCCCATGTTCAACATAGAGCGCGTATCGCTGCAATTCTCTATATCCTCGGACTTTGTCGCAGCTGCAGTCGCCAACAACGTCCTCGTTCTAGCCCTCTCGACTGGGCGCATCTTGCGTATCGACCTGGATAGCCCAGCAGACATAGACGGTTCGTGGATCATACGTGCACTGTGTGAGGCTCGCTGGACGATTGCTAACTAACATACAGATATCGATTTGCCGAAGAAGCCTTCAGAGATTGGTGTCATCAAACGCCTTTTTCTGGATCCATCGGCTTCGCATTTGGTCGTAACAACCACCCTTGCCGAGAACTATTACCTCCATACCCAATCGCGAACACCAAAGGTCCTCTCACGGCTGAAAGGTGTTGTCATAGACAGCATATCGTGGAATCCCTCACAGCCAACAGCCTCTACTCGGGAGATACTGGTGGGAGCGTCCGACGGCAATGTTTACGAGGTCTTCATCGAGCCTTCGTCTGAGTTCTACAGAAGGGAGGAACGCTACTTGAAGAGCGTATACAGTACCACCGACGGCCCTGTTACTGGCTTATGGACAGACATAATACCTGGGCGGCAAGACTTGCGACGAGTCGTCATAGCGACACCATCGACGCTTGTACAATTCGCTGGAAGAGTTGGGCGCAATGCACATGAAGGCAGCGGCTCCATCTTCTCCAAACTCTTTGAGAGTGAATCTGCAACCGTGCACGAACTGCCAAACGTATCCCCCACTGCCACGTCGCTCCTCGCCGTTTCTCCCGAGAATCAGCAGACACCAGACCAAGAGCGTCTTAACAGCGAACGAATATTTGGCTGGCTGACATCTCAGGGCGTGTTGCACGGCAAACTATACCTGTCGCAGGATACTCCCGATCTTGGAGCCAAGGTCCTCGCAGACTCGAAGCTGCTGCCTAGATCGCAGATTCCGGCGTCGCAGACAGCTAGCGGCCGAACTAGGAGGACACATGATGCAGTGAGCTCTATGATACTCAGCCAGTGGCATGTCTTGCAGCTTGTAGAAGGAAGGATCGTGGTCATCAACCGTCTCGATGATACAGTGGTGTTCGACCAGGTCGTCCTCGAGCCCGGGCAAAGTGCGCTTAGCCTTGTCGCTGATATCAAGTCAAACACCTACTGGCTCTTCACCACGCGAGAAATCTTCGAAATCGTCATAACAGATGAGGCCAGGGACGTCTGGAAGATCATGCTTCGGTCGCAACAGTTTGAGGCTGCGTCGCAGTTCGCCAAGACATTACAACAGAAGGATGCTGTCGCAACAGCGTCCGGAGATTATCTAATAGGTAAAGGCCAATACATGGAAGCTGCTGCTGTCTATGGGCGAAGCACGAAACCTTTCGAGCAAGTTGCTCTTACTTTCATCGACCAGGGAGAGCAGGATGCACTTCGAAAGTACTTATCTATGAAGCTGTCGACTTTGAAGAAGACTTCCTTGATGCAACGAACCATGGTGGCTACTTGGTTGATTGAGCTATACATGGCCAAACTCAATATCCTTGACGACACCATTACCACAAAAGCTGAACTCTCGGAGAGTATGAACACCGCCGAAACTCAGGACCATCTCTCAGTTATCAGGAAAGAATATCAAGATTTCGCCGCGAGATACAAGACAGACTTGGACCGCAAGACAGCATACGATATTATCAGCAGTCATGGCAGGGAAGAAGAGCTCTTGTACTTTGCTACAGTTGTTAACGACTACAACTATGTTCTCTCATACTGGGTGCAGCGAGAGCGTTGGCAGGAGTCGCTAGCTGTACTCAAGAAACAAACCGACCCGGAGATATTCTACAAGTACAGCAGCGTACTGATGGCCCAGGTCCCTGTGGAGCTTGTCGAAATCATGACCCGGCAATCTAATCTCAACGCGCAAAAGCTCATTCCAGCCTTCCTGAACTACAACAACACTAGTAAAGCACCTTTGAGTCAGAACCAGGCTATTCGCTATCTGCTCTTCGAAATCAACCAACGTCAGTCGACTGACGCCGCGGTACATAACACTCTCATCTCGATTTATGCTTCACACTCAACGACCGACGAATCAGCGCTGCTCGCATATTTGGAAGGGCAATCGCTTGCGCACGAGCAGAACTATGATGCTGATTTTGCTCTGCGACTCTGCATTCAACATAAACGTGTGCAGTCCTGCGTGCACATCTACAGCTCGATGGGTCAGTACGTGCAAGCTGTTGATCTTGCCCTCAAGTACGATGAAGTCGACCTCGCCAGCAACGTGGCTGACCGTTCCAATACCGAGCCGGCCTTGCGTAAAAAGCTGTGGCTCGCTATCGCCAAGAAAGTCATCTCGCAATCTTCAGGCATCAAGACTGCAATCGAGTTCTTGCGCCGTGTAGACCTCCTCCGTATTGAAGACTTGATTCCGTTCTTTCCAGACTTTGTAGTCATCGACGATTTCAAGGAGGAAATATGTACCGCGCTCGAGGACTACAGCCGCAAGATTGACGAGCTGAAGAGGGAAATGGATGACTCCGAGGAAACGGCCCAGCATATTAAAAGCGATATCAAAGCGTTGGATCAGCGATACGCTATTGTGGAACCTGGTGAGCGCTGCTACATTTGTGGACTTCCGCTGCTCGCTAGACAGTTCTTCGTGTTCCCGTGTCAGCACGCTTTTCACAGCGATTGTTTGGCGAAGAGGGTCGTCGAGCTTGCCGGTATCGCGCGAGGCAAACGGATTGCGGAGTTGCAGCTAGATGTCAGCAAGGGAACGAGTACAGGTGCAAAACGGGAGAAGGCCATTAGGGAGCTGGACGCACTTGTAGGATCGTCTTGGTAAGTACAACTATTACGATGCGAACCAGGATAGAAGAAAAGCTAACAGATCGTCAGTGTGCTCTGCAGTGAATTAGCAGTCAAGCTCATCGATGAACCCTTCATAAATGCGACTGACGACAAGGAAGAGTGGGCACTGTAACTGGAGCAGGGGAGAGATGTGATCAAATCTGCACAACGAAACCCGTTGCTTCTATTGTAGCCCCTCAGCATGTGAAGCCCCTGGTGTATGTACGGTGAAGTGCCACTTAACACAAACAGTATCGTCTTCCCTTCCTACATCTTATCTAGTGTTCGCCGAAGCTCCTACCATCCTCAATAACAGTAGCCGAGCGCTTCTCAAACGGCTACGATGCTTTTCGACACGCGCCAGGACACAAACTGTGGGCGCAGGTGATGTTTGAATATTCTTCTCGTTCTTCAGCCTAAGTCTTGCTTCAGGCATCGTAAGCTTGATGTCTTAAAAGCTTGTCCAGAGTGTCGATGTCGTTACCAGGGACTTGAATATGCTGCGCATCTTAAATGAAATTCCAGGCCTTACCAGTCATTCCTGTAACAACACTTTTGAAACCCAAGTCACGAATTGCACACGCCGAGAGCATGTACAGAGACTCGTAGGCACAGTTAGCACGAACACCAGACATACATTCTTACTACCGACTGACACCTCTAATTTTCACCCGTCTGGTGTTGTGGATATGAGTATACCATTTTTTGCGATTTGTCATCAAAACAACCAACTCAATCGCTTCAACTAACCTGAACTTAGTTGCAAGCTCAAATCCTCCGTGGCCTAATGGCTAAGGCGTCCGACTGTTACTTATAGGCACATCGGGAGATTGGAAGTTCGATCCTTCCCGGGGGAGTACGAATATTTTTGGCGTTTCTCTGTTGCTAGTGTGAATGGTCTTGCGTAGACAGAATCTGAAGGAGAGGTTGCTGAGTTGGCTTGACACAAGTCTTCTTCATATACAATTCCAGGCAAATACTTGGCTGTTCAAACATTTTCACTATCTCTTTCACTATCCAGACAGTTCCGTTGCCGCAAAGTCTTGAGCAATGGCTCTCTTTTTCACGTAGGTGTAGCATGCCTTCCTGACATTCGCAACATACTTGAGCAGCGTACCGGCGGCCACGAACGATGTGTGAGAGACAGTTGGACGTAATCAGAATTTTTGCTCTGTTTCGTATGAATGAGGTTTTCACGTCAACACGGAAGATGAACTGGCGCAGAAAACCTCAACATGCAGATGGAGATAGACGTTAGGTTCTGGCAGCGCGCGTCATGCTAACGAAGATCATTGCATTATACTACATCCTTTTACAGCTTAGCGACTTCTGCTTTTGTCACGGTTCAACCGTGGTTGATCACGGTGAAATCCAGAAAACACCCGCAGAACGAACATTAAAGTGCAGACTACAGATTCATGACGATCACAATAGTAAAGACTAATAGACGGTGAAATCAAATTGCACTACACATCTCCCAAGAGCATAAAATATGACTATTTCGTTCTGAATGCGGCCAACCGCGTACTGTGATTGGTCGGCACCTTCCCAGGGTTTTCGCGCAAAGCTGCCCCATGTTGCGCGCGCCCCTCGCAACTCCAACAACTGCTTATCACGCACCCCATCGAACCCTTCACACGCCGAAACGCACCCACAACCATCAAAGTCCATCACAAGCATCTCGGAAACGGATGCGCTGGATTCTACGAGTAATTTGACACCCATATTAACATTATTGCGACGCGTTTTTGTCGCGAAACAGCACTGCGCAGGCCGAGAGGCCACCTGGCCGAAAGGGCTACCCGGCAGAGTCTGCGCCGGTCACGTGCCGGGTCGAGCGAACCCAACGCAGGGCTGAAGCAAGATGACGCAGCGCGTAACTGGCCAGCGCTTTCGACAGCGCAAGTTATCAACCAAGCAGAACATACCTGTATTGCGCGAGCATGAGGTTGAAAAGCTCGATGATGATGAGGCGTCGCGCCATATTCCCAAGGTAGAGACTGGTGTTGAGAAGGGAGAGGAAATTGTAAGTCTACCCACTAACCGTTTTGGGCATTCACTCTCTCGACATGCGCCCCGAACTATGGTCTTATACTCACCTTGCACATTATTTGTCATATCGCGGGCTGTTGTAGACACCTACCTCTGTTGTACAGATCGAACTTCACAATTACTGACCATGTTAACAGGAGCATCACTTGCAAGCCGTGATCTCTGCGGCGCAGGCAGCAGCCCAGGGAGCTACTGGCGGCAAGATTGCTCAGCTGTACATCCCGACACCAGAAGCAACTGCCAGTCATCTGCAGTACGATGAGTTGTATCCAAAGCACTTCACACAGCCTGCAACCTATATCCGATTCTCTTCCACAGTGGAAGATACCTCAGGATGCCCGTATTGCATGACCAGTGATGATGCCGCGTTTCTCAAGGAGTACAATCAGAAGAAGGCCAAAGGCCCCCATTGTTCTGAGGACGAGTTCGAAGAAGTTATGAACTTTTTTGAGGAGACTGCTCAAACCAAACAGCCTTTTTCTGCCGTCGGTGATGCCCCTGTGCTTGCGTACGAGGACTTCGAATCAGACTTCGACGAGACAATCGGTGAAGCCGCACGCAGATTTGCCAAGGACATTTACTCGCACTGGAAGAACCAGAGGTTACTGAAGGGTAACCGACCGTTACTACCGTCGTTGAAATTCGAGACCAATCTCGAGACGGACGAGGCAGATCCATACGTCTGTTTCAGACGTCGCGAAGTACGGCAAGTTCGAAAGACGCGAGGTCGCGATGCCCAAGTGACCGAGAAGTTGAAGAAGCTGCGAAATGAGCTTGAACAAGCTAGATTCCTAATGGCTCAGGTCAAGCGACGAGAGGCACTGATTAGAGATTCGCTCGCGAATGACAAGCAGGTCTTTGAGCAGCGACACGCTGTGAAGGAAATCAAGAGACGCCTCAGCATCAAGGCTGATGATGAAGAACTCTTGATTACCCAGAAGGTATGTTTTAGAAGTCCAGAGAATATAGTCAGGATACGGCTGACACTTTCTAGCCTGCGCCGAAGCCGAAGCCAAGACCAGATCTGGAGAGAGTTCGCCAGAATATCCCTGGCATGAAACCTCAGGTCACTCGTGCAGATGGGCGTCTTGTCGATAGTGACCTAGTATATCTCGAGGAGCAGCAGGCGAAGAAGACAGAAGCCATCGATACCTTCATCGAAGATAACTTGGTCAAGCACCAGAAGTGGAACGTTGGTTGGGTCGATGCTACATGGCGGCCCATCACACCACCACTGGAGCAGGCTGCTGCGAAATCAGATTTCCGTACGGTCTTCACAGAATCGCAGCTGCCCACTCCACCAGCCTCTGTTTCTGACGATGAAGGTGCTGACTCCATGGCGGTAGTACGTGCGAACCCTCAGGACACGCCGCGTCGAAGTGCGCGAATACGTTTCGGTTCGCCTCCAGATGATGTCCCATTCCAAGACCAATCTCGTTACCGAAGAAGAATCGGGCGAGGTGGGCGTGTAATGATCGACCGGCGTGGTGTCAAACGCCAAAAGCTAGAAAGTAGCCAACTGGACGAGCGTATCGCGGATCGATGGAAGTATTCCGGAGACAGTAGTGAGGATGAACAGACGTATCCTGTCGATTGGACAGACAATCTGCACATACGGTATCGTATCATGATCGAGCGGCAAGGTGAGAAGCAGCATGCGCAGCAAGTAGCAGGCGCGGCGCGGAAGTCGATCGAAAACAACAACCGATCTGCGTCTGGTCACCTGATGCCGCCAACGGCTGCGGCTGGTCCTAGCTCGGGATCGTAGCCTTTTCCTTACAGAAGCTTTTTGACAAAAATACGTTGGCTCGTGGCGATTATACCCTTTGATTTTTATTGGCGAGGAGGTCCAGGAGGGATCTACCAAAGATATGTACAGTACTTGGCGACCAGGGACAGGGAGTCGAGAAGGTTGGAGGTCGTGTCTGAACATTGGTTAGCGATCCGTGCCGGTCATTCTTGGATATGTATGATACCTGTAAAGCTGGGTGGCCAAGCATGGACTTGAGCGCCTAAAAAACAATACAAAACTTACCATATCAATGCACATCGCCATTCCCGCAATTTATCGTTCGAAGAACAGATCGTTCAAGGCGGAAGTATTAGGATCTTTGCTTTTTTCCAGTGCCCCCCATTTCCACATCACCTTCTTCGTCTACCTCTCTTTGCCTTTTTGATATACCCCTGTCTCTCGACATCTTCTCAGTGAGGGCTTCTTCGACTTGCTTCAGCAGTCTCTTTTCTCCTATTCGCACTGCCTTGGCCATAGCGTAGCGCCGCTCCTTGGAAGTCTGTCCGCCAATGCTTGGTACTCCGTCGAATGAGATATTGTCGTGTTCCAAACTCGTGGCATACTGTGAAAGGCGGGTTTGTACGAGTCTATGGAGGAACTCAATGCCTTTAGTGGTCATCTTTTCCGGCTTGGGTAGCTTGCCCCTCTTTTGAAGTCGGTCGAACTCCTCAGGTGGTAGCAGAAGACTCTCCACTACAACGACAAGCTCTGGAGATAGGCTCACCTGTAGTGAGAAAGGGTCGCTGACGGTGATGTCATAGCCTGTGTCGATAATTTCTTGTTCGTCCAAGTATGCAATCCTGTCCTCATTGAAAATACCAGCTGCTGTGGCGAGATCAATGACAAGATCCATAGAAATCTCTGCAACATCGTACTGGGCGTATTTGTTGGTGATGTAGCCATAGCGGCGCAGCAAGTCAGAGCGTGGTAGAGGCCCGTAGTCATTGAAAATCTCTTCGCCGGCGTGTATCGGCTTGAGGGCCTTCATGTCGAGAGAGTTAGCTTCGTAGAAGAGTCGTGCGTTGTTTCGATCCGCATCAGCATTCAGCATATCCGCTAAGGGAACCATTCCCTTTGGAAGTGCCTCGTCCTCATCTTCGGAAGCATAACCCTCCTCGTCGACGTCTTTCCGCGAGATCGATGGTTCGACGTCGAAGGCGTATGCCATGATGAGCGAGCCCATTCGATGCATCAGAGTGAGGTTACGCTCGTCACGCATCTCCTCCGCTCGTTGTGGCGCTCGCTCATCGTCCGCGAAGAAAATTGGTGCAAATTCTTTAATGACTGGAATCAGCTGCTCCAAGAACATCTCGTTGGCACTATCTTTTCCAATCTTGTTCACGACAGCACTCGCCTGCAATTCGGCGAGTTCGTCCTCGTCCCAGTACATGAGTGTTTCGAATTCGGAGGGCAGAACCGAGAAATACGCCGCCCAGTTGGATGCATCGGCGTTGAAGTACTCGTAGAGCATTACAAGAATCAAAGACAGCCATGGGCCAAGTGTGTCAAATGTGGCGGTGGGGATTTCTTTGGACAGGATTGAGTTCTCGACGCTGAGAATTGCCGAGCGGGGAATGCGGAAGAGGAGCTCGTGCTCGGCGACGTCTTGTGTAGCGACTGACACAAGTCAGAAACGAAGTTCTCCAAAAGCTGCATGGCGAAGTGTAAAGGAGAGCAGCAAGTCCACTCGACTGCGATCTCCTACAAATGACAGGAGATAGTCACTTACCGACACCTCGTCCAGCTTGCGCGTGTCGAAGGTCTTCGAGCTTGATCTTCGGACTGATATCAGCTCCGGATTGTTGGAGCCATGTCAGGAATGCGTGACCGGCAGTGTCGAAGTCTGCCATGTTTGCGAGGCTAATGAGCGTGGAGTTTGAAGAAGTGGAGGAGGGAAATGTGACGGATCGTTAGCGGCGGCTGTCGAAGCAAGGCGAACCGAGGCTGCTCACTCCTCATTGGCCAAAGGTCGTCAGTCTCAAAGATCCACCTTTGGTTGCTGAATGAAGCTGTTCGCGCATCGCGACGGGCTTGTACAGCGGGCCTTGAATTATGCGTAAGAAGAGTCGTGGGCTCAGCTGCCAGGAGAGGAGATGTGGACGTAAGCCAGCTCGATGTCCGTGTCACCAAGCTCAGACCTCGACGCCCTCAAGTGACGTTTGGTGTCGCAAGGGTCTCCCTAACTCATCGACGTTACTTGATATCACGATTCACATACTCTCGATTAGATCTGATGGAAGGCCTAGAGCTGTTCGCGCTGCTTCATGAGCTGTGTTCTGGCGGCATGTTTAACGTTAGCCAGCCTCATTCTCAGCCCTATGAGCGCATACAAACTTTATCGATACTGGCCTTGGCAACGTTCTTCAAACCCCGCTATTGACGAGTGCTACACATGTTCCAACACCGCCACAACTCTACTCCCACACACAACATGATTGCCATTGGGTTAGAAGGTAGTGCCAACAAGATTGGCATTGGCGTGATCTCGCATCCAGCATCAGACAAACCTCCGGTTATCCTTTCTAACCTTCGACACACGTACATCTCCCCGCCGGGCGAAGGCTTTCTCCCGAAAGACACAGCATTACATCACCGAGCATGGGTTGTTAGGCTGATAAAGCAGGCGGTTCAGCAAGCTGGAGTGGTGATTGAGGACATAGACTGTATATGCTACACAAAAGGGCCAGGCATGGGTGCTCCGTTGCAAAGTGTGGCACTTGCAGCACGAACCATCAGTCTACTGTGGGGGAAGCCTATGGTGGGCGTTAATCATTGCGTCGGACGTCCGTAACAGTATCTACTCGCAGAGATCCAAGACTGACAGAAGTCTAGACATCGAGATGGGTCGCTCGATCACACGCGCCGACAACCCAGTCGTTCTCTACGTTTCAGGCGGCAACACACAGGTCATTGCCTATTCCGCACAACGCTACCGCATATTCGGAGAGACTCTCGATATCGCGATAGGGAATTGCATAGATCGTTTTGCGCGAACACTCATGATACCGAACAACCCCTTTCCCGGCTATAACGTTGAGCAATTGGCGAAGAAGGGTAAAAACCTCGTGGATTTGCCATATGGTGTGAAAGGCATGGACGCGAGTTTTTCGGGGATATTGGCAGCTGCTGATCTCCTAGCAAGGGGCCTGGATGAGAAGTTGCCAATTGAGAAGCGGCTGAAGACCGAGGGTGGAGAATTGGTCACGAGGGAAGACATGTGCTTTTCGCTGCAGGAGACCATCTTCGCCATGCTAGTCGAGATTACCGAACGAGCCATGGCACATGTTGGGTCACAACAGGTTTTGGTCGTGGGAGGCGTTGGGTCGAACGAACGGTTACAGCAGATGATGGGCATGATGGCTCGAGACAGAGGAGGCAGCGTTTTTGCGACCGACGAGCGATTTTGCATTGACAATGGCATCATGATTGCACACGCTGGATTGCTGGAATATTCAACAGGGATTGTGACTGGTCTTGAGGATACAACATGTACACAGAGATTCAGGACAGACGAAGTGTTTGTCGGGTGGAGGAAGGATTGAAATAAAGCGTAGATCGCATATTAACTTCAAATGATACCCAAATTCCAACATCCTATATCATACTACAATCACTTGAAGGGTGGACAGAAACTGATCTACCAAGCAGATTCCATAGTCTACGGCTAGTCTCTTGATGCGGAACTCTCTCTTGCATGCCTCGAGCATACACTCAACAAAGGTTGTCTGAGCTCTGTATGAATAAACTGCGGTTTACGACGATTAGGTTCTTGTATAATCTTGCATCGGGACAGTGCAGTAATCGTTCAACTCTGCAATCACCTTCAGGTTGTCTGTTGTGTCTTGGGCCGCCCTTTCTTAAGGTGATTCTGGGTGGTTTACAAACTTGGACTTGCATTGAGATATTCATTGTAGGGAGGAAGCGGCATGTGTGAGAGACTTCTGACCGTATAAGCGACATGCGTGATGAGTGCGCCAAATATGCCATCGTGCAGCTCTGATGCTGTCTTGGGAGTACAGAGGGAATAGTTAATGTAAAGGGGCAATACCCTCAGTCATAATTCTATTAACTTTGACTTCAACGAGCATCACAGTCAGCATGGCGACCAGCATTCATAGTTGTCGTCTTGTGTTAGTTAGATTGCCCGACGAAATTATTACGCTCCCGGCATCGAACGTGTGGAATTTGTGGCAAAGGTGATAACACTTTAATTAGGGTTAGGCCTCCAACCTCCATCACGGGGCTCAGGCTCCCCTCGAGGCTCCCAGTCGTAAGTGTGAGCGTCCAACTCTTGCGGCGCAACTGTGGGCCCATTACTTCCACTTGCTAACTCGTGGACCACTCCATCCCCTGATGCTGCGTAGCTTGCTTTCGTCGTTGACGGATCTTGTGATTGTGTTTTCCATGAACCATCCAATTCAGCCACTTTCTGATTCTGCACAAGGTCCGCTTTGGCTTGGGCCTTAGCTCTGCGCTTTAGAAAGTAGAGGATTGCAAGAGCTATCAAAAGAAATCCCCCAACGCCGATGCCGACACCCAGACCTATCGCCAGACCATGATTATTAACCTTTTTGGAGGCTGGTGGATCAGTGGAGCTACTAGTGACAGATGCTGCTGATGGAAGTGACGTGGTCGCTGAGGCGACGATTGGGGCTATAGTAGCGACAGCGTTCGCGGTTTCTAGAGAGAAGATACTGGCCGGATCAGAGCAGCAATCGCTAGACCGAGCACCTCCACAACAATAGGTGTCATTGCCGCACTCCCGAACACCCTGCCCTCGATCGTTATTGTATCCTTCTGTGTACGAGTCAGCATGATGCCGAAAAAGGCAGGCTCCGTTGCTTACCACCTATACAGATTTGAGGGCACGACGAAGAGTTGAAAGATGCATCTGTGCAGCCACTGCGGTAGACATTGTATGCGTATGTCCGCCGAGTTTCTGGACCGACTTGACATAGACCGTTGCTCTGGCGAGGCATTAGTCTGTGGGCATGCCTTTCTAGAGGGATCTTGTTACCAAGCAGACAAAGGTAGGCCCGCAGCATGCAGATACGTCCGCATCTGCGTTACAAGCTGTACCGCCATTCTTGTCGCCGTTCGGATAGTAACACGTTGAGTTGGATGCAATGGCACCAGATGCGAGTATCGTGACAAGTGTCAAGCCTGAGAGCCTATGCAACAACATGGCAAAGACCGTTACAGAAATACAACAGTGTAAGTCATAGGAGTTATAGAGAGGTTCGAGCGTTGCGAGACGGAGGACTGAGCCGCAAGGGCTGCCAGATCCGAAGTACACTTGACTTTCTGTGTCATAGTCGCCGAATCGGAACTATTCGTGGGGTTAGATCAGGGCTAAGATTAACGCAGTCCTCCAATGAGGCGCTCCCGTTGTTTCGGGATCCCTGTGAAATTGGCATCGCAAGTCTTCAGCTGTGGCAACGACTAGGATGCTCAATACTTTGATTCATGTAGATCGCTGGTAATGGCCCCATTTCTCAAAGATTGAAAGTGGACCTGAGAATCGAAGCGTGACCGTTGGTGAAGCGAAGAACGGCGTGAAACTATCAGTGCCACAATCCACTTGATGGTTGCAGATTGGTGACAGCGTTCTACACAGATATATGGTTCAATACCTAGATGTGACTTCATGTAAGATGGCTATCATGAACCACAACGAGCCGCTAGAAGCCACCTGCTCCAAAGGCCTCGAGAGTACCTTACTAAGACGATGACGTGATCGGATCGAATACCACCTAGAACACAGGGCTACACTAGAACCCAGGACAAGAGAAGCACTGTGTCGTTGAATCACCAGACCGGACTCGCTGTTTGCAAGGCAACAAAACTTGAAGGTGGATTAGGGGGTGGAGCTGCACAGGCTTCAAGATTAGCACGGTTTTCTCTAAATTTGGTCCTAGCGGCCTTGGCTGTGAACAAGCAATGCCTTGTTAATGTACCTATGCATTTCCATCTCCACAACTCGACACCGTCTTCACAGTTTGTTGTTTGCCCAACTGATGCGTCTACTATGAATCTCTCTCGTCGAATATCGGCATCACGCACTTCGGCGACCGCCTTAGCGTTCATCGTAGCGCTTGATTGTCGCTGATATCATTTCCACCAGCGTGATCTATTCCCGGAACATGACCTATGACTAGTACAGTTGCACAACTTGTTTAACCAACAAAGGCATGGCCCAAAAGCCAAGCGGCTGTTAAGAAGCGCAAAATACCCTCGCTGCTTCGACTGCCTCGAGACGGGTTAACCATCGACCTCAGGAAATCCATCACGGTTGACGATGGTGTCCTCACTTTTTCTCGCCGCAGTCATCTCGCCTATCTTACCCGTCATCAGCGGTACACCGGTGGAAGATGTCAAAAGCGGATGTGATACTTCGCTACCTGAGGGCGTAGAGCTCGATCGGTCCGTTAACCTCACTATCGACAGCTCGAGTGGAGTGTCGACCCGAGGCTACCGTCTTCACCTACCGAAATCATACGATACCAATACTAAAGTGCCTCTCATCTTGTCATTCCACGGACGCGGTAAGGACGCAAAGTTTCAGGAAGAGCTCTCCCAATTTTCGAACGCGACCTATGGGTTTGACGGCATTTCTGTGTACCCTGAAGGTGTTCCGGTAAGTTTAGTCATACCAGAAATTACGACACCAGCAAGCGCCTGACGTTCTTTCAGGCTTCCTCAGGGACTCAACAATGGCAAGGCGATCCCGACTTTCCGTCGTCTGTTAACGATGTTACCTTCACACTTGAACTTTTGGATCTGATGCAAAAAACTTACTGCATTGATCCGTCGAGAATCTACGCCGCTGGAAAGAGCAACGGAGCCGGGTTTACTGGTGTGCTAGCTTGTGACGCCGAAGCAACGAAGCGCATCGCCGCATTTGCGCCTGTGTCCGGAGCATTCTACCTTGATTCGAACCAGGAGCTACCGCCTTGCAATCCCAGCCGTGACCCGATTCCCGTCATGGAGTTTCATGGTTTCAAAGACACCACAATTCCTTATGCCGGAGGCACCAATACGCGAGGCAATGCAAACTCCACTGAAATAGTGACCTGGGTAAACGACTGGGCCAAGCGTGATGGGTTTGAGGTCGCAGCAAACAAGACATCATACCTCTGCAGTGGAAAGACACAAGTAACTAGACACAGTTGGGATGATGTTGTCGTGCACTACAACTACACGAATCTATATCACGACTGGCCCAGTTCGTTCGCAAATGGAGACACGGCCAAAGCACTGACTTGCGAGGAAGCGGAAGCAACGAGCATTATCATCGAGTGGTTCAAGAAGTGGACTTTGTAAGCAATAGAGCTTCTAGGGGGGATGTCTAGCGTCGAATACGCATAAGATACCATAACAGACCTGAGGGATTCGTGAATCTTCCGCTGCTGTGCAGAATGGTTGATCCGCAAGAACATAGGCACTTGCTACAGGCTCTGGTCTGCATTACGTCTAACGACCTGAGAGCAAGCGTTGGTATCGAGTCATGGCATGTCGAATTGACAGATAATTAATCAGCTTAGTAGAGCAAGTTGAATGAATTACTAGCTTCATCAGGCAACTGGGTTGAAGGCCCCGCACTAATGTGGGCCGAGGCACATGTAAGACGGATTGACTACAAATGAATGCACAATTGTGCCTGTTGCCTGTTCTAACGTTACATCCTCGATTACTCTGTCTCACTGTAGCGTCAATCGATTGTGCCACGTTACACCGTATCTTTGCTGACAGGCACCGAGTTTACACAAACCTCGAACGGACCTCGACAGTGAGACAATTCAACTCAGTACCCAAACATGACCGACTTCGAAAGAGAGATCGAGCAAGCCATCGACACGCAGGATATTCCAGGCTGTGTGCTTGTAGCCACGAATCGTGATGGTACAAAGAGTTCCTCATTTCAAGTGTCTGGCTACTAACGCAGCGAAGGCTCCTTCAAATACTCCAAAACATTCGGCTCTACCTCTTTGAAGCCCGAGAACGCCAAACCCATCCAACTGGACACCGTAATGTGGGTTGCATCCTGCACCAAGCTTATGACATCGATTTGTGCCCTAAAGCTCGTTGAGCAGGGTACTCTGACCCTCGACGACCCTGTCTACAATCACATCCCAGAGCTCAAAGGTTTCAAGATCCTCAAAACTTTTGACGACACAGGGAAGCCCGTCGAAGTCGAGCACACCAAGCCTATCACCCTGCGCAATCTCTTGACACACACCAGTGGGCTGACCTACGATGCGATGCACCCGAAGTTACTCGCTTGGGTAGCCTACCATGGCACAGAGCCAAACGCAGGCCCTACGTTGCTACAGCGCTTCGATGCACCACTGATGTTTGAGCCGGGAGAGAGTTGGATGTATGGGTCTTCGCTTGATTATGTCGGCCTGTTGATCGAACGCGTGACCGGCCTCACACTTGAAGAACACATGCGCCAGGAACTTTGGGAGCCACTAGGCATCAAAGACATGACCTTCCAGATTAAGTCTCGTCCAGATATGAAAGCAAAGATGGCGGATATGAGCGTGCGGGATGGGACATCGGGAAAAGTGAAGTACTCCGAAGAAAGGATGTCATATCAGGAGCCGGATGGAGAGGAAGTGCAAGAGTGTTTTGGTGGACAAGGCGTGTTCACGAGTGCTGAAGAATACATCAAAGTTCTACAAGCAGTCTTGACGATGGATGAGGACGAGAAGCTGCTAAAGAAAGAGACTACAAAGGAGTTCTTCACGCCGCAATTAGGAGATGTTCCTTCTGCGACTTTGAATGGTATGCTGCAGGACAACATGGTAAGGGCAATCAACACAACTGGGATCATGGACAATGAGCTGATTCCGCATATTACAGATCAACAATGCAATGGGCGGAACACCTAAAGATGCAAAGAAAGATTGGGGCCTGGGAGGCCTTCTACTCCTCGATGATCAGCCTGATGGGAAAGCAGCCGGCACGATGATCTGGGGAGGGCTGCCGAATTTGGTCTGGGTAAGTATGCGAAGAGCATGACATGTAGGCTATGTGGCTAATTCGAACTCAGTGGGTTGATCGTAAGACTGGACTTTGTGGTCTATACGCAGGGCAGGTAGTACCTACAGGCGACGACAAGTGTGCGGCTCTGGATCGGAAGTTCGAAGCGGCTATGTACGAGAAGTACAAGCAGAGCGGGCTCTCAGGCTCTCGTCTCTAAGTACGGGTCGTCTACTGGTCCAAGGCGGGATGTGGAAAGAGGCTATCAAGCATTGCCACCAGAGCATTCTCCGTAGCCATTACAATGACTTGTCCGACTTCGTAGGATTGATTAGCGCGCCGCGCAAGCCAGATTCGGTAAATATCGTTGGTATCTAAAACCAACCAATAGCCAGACATCCAGCTGTCTTTGACTCGCTTCATCATACATCTAGCATCTCGTAGTCTTTGTGATCTAGATCGTCATATCCTGGGCTGGAGAAGGGCCTAACAATGTTTCAGTATAAGGGTATGGGAAGCTTGTACATCAAAGTTACTTACCCTTCGATAACCTGAATTTCGTTGGAATCTTTGAGAGCCCAAAGCAACACCGTGAACGAATCGTCCAGCGCCTGGAGCCCCGGATCCTCTACGAATGTATCGAGATTGCGAACGATCTCTGCAATGTCCCTCACTTGTGCTATGGGGTCGTCGAACTCAGCATCGTTAGGAGGTCCAACGTGCGTGACCCAGGGTGCAGGGTCAAAACGCTTGACGTCTTCAGCGAGTTTGCGATATTGGTGAGCAGTAGTTTCTTCGGCAGTTTTCAAACTCAGCGTCGCTTCTGACATTGTCTGTTAGTAACCCGAAATAAATACTGTAGAGAAACCATACTGCTAATCCAGCAATGAGACATATGTGTTCCAACGGAGCCACAGTCCATACATGGCAGGGTTGCGCTTTCGAGATCGAACACCTGTGAAGGTGTTATTCTTGCGTACGATAGGAGTGGAGCACGGTCACCAGAATCGTCTATTGCTCCTAAACGTTCGAGTGTGCTGAATGAATCTTCACCGCCTTCAGCTGGGTGCTGATCATTGCAGCTGTTGTGTCTCTCAATGGGTAGCTGTAAAGAACTACCAAGACTACTTGGTGAGATGGGCCTAGGTTCTTCAATGTCTGCCGGTATAGAACTTTATGGTGGGCATCGGGACTGGATGGGAGCAGGCGAACGCGTTGTGGTGTAGGCGTGTCAACTGTGTGCATGGGTGAGGCAAATCCGTTGCTCACTTGTGGCAATGAGAGTGGAAGCAACGTGCCATGCGGTTTTGGGCGTTCGTGGGCGTGGAACAAGGGCGAATATGAATCCTGTGATGCCAGCTGTAGAATGCCCGTGATCTGAGTCGGCTCTGCGACGGGGTTTCTCAACCTGAGTGGCGACGGCGAAAGAGCCGGTCTGAACTGCGGTTGTTGTGTACACAGCAGCGGGCTGTCCATGCGAGGTTTGGTTTGCGCAAATGATGGAGAAACAGAGGACGGTGTATCTTGCATGGGAGCTTGAGTCTTTTGAGGGCTACATTCCAAATGGGCCATACAGTTTGAGCGGGTTGCGTGCGATCCACTGAGTAACCTTCTATCTACTTCAGAGTTCGTGCTCGCAGATAGTGGGGTTACTGGAGGAGCTCGACAAGGTTCAGCATGTTGAACGGGCGTAAGTTGTGGCGATTCGTTGTGAGAACTTGCCTGCTCGATAGGCGCCGCAATTGTTGTGGCAGGCAATATACCTTTCTGGACACCATACCTCATAAGCCTGTAGTTGGGGAGTCTTGTATCAGTACTCAGAGGATACAGTGGCACTGAACCTCGAAACGAACGTGACTTTCCCAACACCCTTCTCTCGCTGTAGATAGTCTCCAGGTGCGCTGCTGCGGATCCAATTGTAGGCTTGTTGCCTGAGTCAAGCTCGCCTGGAACCCAGCGCAACATTATGTCATTGTAGACGCCGTCACCAACATCTTGCGCAATAAGAACAGCCTCAGGGCTAAGAAGTCCGTGACTGTAGGCGCGCCGATCATCCTCGTAAGAGCAAAACCTCCAATACCCGTTAAGTATATGTACTCGATCGACTGCTCGAGTAAAGTGGTGAAACTCGCCATTGGGGTCAAACACCGGTCCTCCATGCGCACTGTAGTAGATACAGTTGGTTGTTGGTGGCTCAGGAGCTTGTGTCATGGTTTGCGTCGGCGATGATCGGTGTAGGGATTTTGACGGTTGACAAATGTCTCCGGACATGAAAACTAGATGTGGTACCGACGCTGATTGTGGACGAGGGAAGAAACACCAAAGGAGGGACAGGAGCGAGCCGAGTGGAGGAAATCGGACATGGAAGGAGTGTCATAATAACGAGACGAGCCCTGTGCGAGGAGAGTTCACATGCCATTAACAGTGTTTGTTCCAACGTTATAGCTCAAGTCAGAATCGTACTTCACCGCGAGACGGCAGCTGCCCGCGTCTTGACCGCCTAATTCACTTCAAATACACTTAACATACGGAACGTGTCATGAACCTGCGTTTTCTCGCCTCACAAGAAGAACTGCCAAGAAGTGCATTACTTCATGTTGACAAAGATGGGGATGTGATAAGATAGCAGTCGCGTGGTTCCTATGCAACCACACGCGACGCGTCGAGCTAAAGCCAATTTAGGCGACATACGTCATCCTCGTCCAATTCTTATATGTTTTGGATGTCTCTTACCTTTCACCACACACCCAGTGCACTTGAACGTGTTCAATTCTATGCCGTTCGCATCATACCAGTCGTTCAGCTGCACAATTTCGAATGATAGCCTTATCTTGTGTCATCAACAACTCAGTTTGGGAACAAGATGGTCATGAGAGTAAATGATCTTATTGATCTACTTGTGAATAACATACGCCATCATGCACCACACTGACTGACGTGGCCATCTTTGATTGATTATAGGACGAGAGAAGTTGCCGCGATAAACCAAACCCACTTTGGAGCCACGAGTGCCCTGATGTTGTTTCAATTGTAAGCTGAAGCTCTCCTTGTCTGTGCTAAGGGTCCTAGGTGTCATTCAGGCTTATACCACGTAGCCTGCACAAGCCTTTACTTCTTCCAGTCGGACATCCAATCCAAGGCCGTGACAGTCCAACTCATCGCTTACGTCCCTGGGCTTGGAGTGAAGCTGCCTTTTCGAGGGCTTCGCGCTGACGGACAGCACCGCAATTCCCATTCATGTCAATGTTGGCGATAGGCTTCTTCAGCGCTGATGAATCGCATCTCATAGCCATAACTTGTGCATCCTCAGCTGAAGGTGGCGAGCTGGAGATGATGTGAGCGACACGAGCTGGTTCGTGTGGACCTTTGTTCGCAACGTAGGGGATTTCAGCCAGCGACGCCTCAAGCTCCTTGGGATTCAGGCCACGAAGCATTGGGAGCAGAATCCTTGCCTTTTCTTCTTGAGTAAGCTGGTAGAAGTTGAGTGCCAGAATTTCGTCCATGCTACGGCGACGGGCTGGAGTGGCAGGTGGAGCAGAGATGTGGGAGGCAACAGAGGCACTGCGTTGGCGTTGTGTTCTTTTGGTGGTGACCTTAGTCTTCTTGGCAGTTGTGGTGGTCTTGGTAGTCTTGGTGACGGCCTTCGTGGTTGACTTGGCAAAGGGCGTTGAAGTGTGGGTGAGAGTTGTCCGTTTGATCTTCGTGTTGACGGACGGCGGCGCCATGATGGTATTAGAAAGAGGGTTTGTTGCAGTGGTTTGATTTGCAGTGTCGTAGGCGAGGTCGGAGGCTCCGCTGAGAAAATCTTTCATGCTCTGAAGATCTTCAGGTGAGATTTCGAAGTCGGCCGAGCTACTTATATAGGGCTTGGGGGTGTGCGGAGAGTATCTGAGGTGAGCTTGGATTGACAGTGGAGCTCGTGGTGAAGCTGGCTTTTCCAAGGCTTGTATGTCTTCGCCTGGAGTGAAGTCTGCAGACCACATGGCCTCGACAGGGCCCACCTGTGTTGCATTGTGCCTCTTGGGGGGTGAAACTTCACCGTCGCTAGACTTACGCTTACGCGGTGGTGTCAACGTCTCATGCTGTAGAGCCTCCTCAACTGTCAGTGCAACCTTCAACTGCATGATCTCAGTTTTTGCTGCCTCCAAGTCTGCTGTGGCTGGTAGACAGTTGCTTTCCTTAACATCAACAGTAAGCTGAGCGAACGAATCATCTGAGTGCTCAGCAATTGGTGATGGCGAGAAAAGCTGCGGTTGTTCCACGGTCGTAGAATCGTGTACTTCTTCATCAAGAGTGAGAAACCCCTCAAAGTTGACGGCACTGCAGCGGTCGATAGGAGCTATAGCAGAAGGCGAAAGCCAGCCAGCTGGCTGATCGTAATGGAGTGGTCCGACGAATGGTGAGGCGAGAGGAGAGCTACCGAGTTCGTTCTGAACTGGAAGATCGGTACTATCGACGGTGGCATTGAAGGTTTTAGTGAAGTCAAAAAGCTTGTGGAGACTGAGATCGTCGTCGCCCGTGGTGATGTTATAGTCCTCAAAGTAAGACATCGCGGATGAAGTAACGTGTGCAGAGTGCTTCTGATGTCGAAAAGTACGTAGCGAAGTGTTGGAAAGAAGGTCGAAAAAGCTAACTCCACAAGTTGATAGCAGTCAAACCCAGGAGGTTGGGAGGTATTACATCAGCCTTGGAGCACTCAACCAAAGCTTCATCTTATGTCAATGCGTTCACGATCATCTTGTGGCATGCTCCCAAGTGGAGAAAGGGGATTGGCCCAGCCTCCTCACTACGTTGCGAAGAAGCGTTGTTCTATCATGGGACGGAGCGAAAATAGCTCAGAGTGGATCGTGTGTCGTCTCCTTCACCTCGAACGCAATGGTCTGATTGGCGCCGCCGACCAACTTCAGACTGGCGAGAGTGACAAGTTGCAAAGTGAAGCTATGAAGAAGACCACGACGTCATAATCATGTCGTTCGATTCGAAACGAAAGGCTGCAAGTTAAGGTGCTTGGCATAGAAGTTGTTGAGGTGAAAGCAGAGCACCGCTCGTGGCAGCATGCGGAAACGTACAGCTCAACACAGCTGTAGTGAGCGCATAAACACTAAACGAAGGTGACCGCACGATCAGTCACAGATATCACTGTCTTGGAGAGAGCGTCTACATATCAGTAAGTCAAGTACCTGGTATGATCGGTATGAGCTCAACCTGCAACGTGACAGGCGAGGTTTTGATATTCTTGAACAGGAGGAACCCTGGTTGGATTTGATCTTAAGAGACTATATGACGTTATATCTAACAAGATATTCGACCTCTGACAAGATGTGGAAGACGTATGCAAAATTGAAGTCCTCGCTGAATTGTTTGCTCTCATTGATGCGTATTCATGAAAGGTTGGAGCCTGCATTCGATGTTCTATTAGAGGAGGCGAGGTAGAATGCGTTCATCGGTTTGTTCAGTTTTCTCAGATACAAATCCATAGATAACTTCTGATTACCATACAAATCTTCCACGCTGTAACAGTAACAAGCTCCCAAGATATGTAGTCTGCAACGAACGTTATCAAAATGTGAAGAGGCACGACACAAAAGTATGTAAGGATGGATAGGAGAGATTTAGAGATATAAGAATAGTCAGCCATAAAGTGCTTCAAGGCTGACTTGGCCGAGAGCACTGACATACCCCGTGAGCCAGCTTCAATAAACAACCAGGTCTCCATCTTCATTTAAATGACGCTATTCGTGACCTCAGTTGCAA
Source organism: Neodidymelliopsis sp. IMI 364377 (assembly GCA_027946375.1). Lineage (NCBI taxonomy): Eukaryota > Fungi > Ascomycota > Dothideomycetes > Pleosporales > Didymellaceae > Neodidymelliopsis > Neodidymelliopsis sp. IMI 364377. Next base: position 71,283 of record JAPEUT010000021.1, read on the forward strand.
AAGTCGGTAGTGATTAGAGTGATGTCAAGTCGTACGAGAGCGACTTCGCAACTGCCCTGGAACCGCTCCGGAATGGGTGGGCGTCACTGAGGTGAAGCGGTACCAGAAACAGCACCATCTTGAGAAAGTAGACTACTGGCGACACAATCGAAAGCTACGTTGTAGCTTGAAGTCTTCGTTGAATGTGGTATATCGTTGTTCTGGAAGCCTTCACAGTGGAAGCGGTTGGACGCACACCGATTGTGTTGGGGTTTCAACTTCTCGTTCTTATTCCAATGTTCAGATAGTGACTTGCAGACCGGCTTGAAAGTGTTAGATATACAAGAGCATGCCGCTGAAACGATGCCGTGGGTTGGCAGTGGGTCTCACGTTCCGCCTCAGGCATCCTCTCCGGGTATATCCAGCATAATTGAGGGGTAGTTCTCCCGTTCGCCCCGCTCATTCCCTCACATGTAAGCTTACTCCGTGTACACCTGCGCTTCATGAATGCATTTCAGCAGACAAACTTCAGTCCCAGACTTCTCCAGGTGGTGGACTCGTGTCATACTTCAGGTACTCTTCCATCTCTTCATCTGATAAGAGGCATCGATAGTTTAGTGGTAGAATTGAAGCTTCCCATCTCGCCATGAGTGGATTTGCTTCAGGCACGGGTTCGATTCCCGTTCGATGCAATGGTTGTTTTTGCTTCGTCTGTGGCCGTGGAGGAAAAATATCTTCGAAAGAGTGAATGTATGATGGTGTCGTGGTTGAGTAAGGTGCTGACAGACGCCGTCGCGTGTTGTTTTCGCTTTTCCATGATTCTCAATTGTATGGGACTACGTACTAGACGTTATTAGCAATACTGTCTCCGGATTTCTTTTTTATATGTTGAGGCCGTGTGGTGTTGTCGACGGTTAGAGACTGCAGCTGCCCGTCTCGTGGGTGGACTTGGAAGCTCTAGCGGGGTCCAACCGTGCGTCATTGCGACTCGACACCAACTTCAACTGCGCGCATCACCAATACAGCATCACAGCGCAGTTTGTTGCCTTCGATTCCAGAAACATGTCGTCAAAGATTGAGAAAACAATACAGCGACAGAAGGAGAGGTATGTCTTGCGGTCTCCCAGCTTTTAGCCTACACTAACGGACCCAGAATTGCTGAAGGCCAATACTATGAAGCCCACCAGCAGCTCCGAGTGATTGCATCGCGCTACACTAAAGCCTCAGACTGGGCCTCCGCAACCGACATCCTCTACCGTGGCGCACAATCTCTCCTGCAAGCCGGCCAGGGCGGTTCTGGCGGCGACCTCTGCATATTCCTACTCGATGTTTTCAACAAGGGTGAAGTCAAGCCTGATGCAAGCAGCAAAGGAAAGCTGCTGAGCTTGCTGCGTGCTTTCCCTGCCAATGAGCCCACGAAGAAGAAGTTTGTCGGCGAGATGGTAGCGTGGAGCGCAAAGTACGGCGAATACCCTGCAGGAGACCCAGAGATTCATCACGTCGCTGGTAGCGCATTCGCAGATGGTAAGTGATGGGCTTGGAAACGCGACGAAGAGCAGAACGCTGATGTATCTCTAAGAACTCGAGCCTTACGACGCAGAGCGACATCTCATCCTCGGCACGAAAGACTCGCCTGAAACGTTCGCGAATCTCGAATACTCCTGGTACACAGCCGACGACTCGCACACTGCGCCCCTCTACGCCGCGCGCGGCGTCCTCCCCTATCTCCTCGCAGGCAACCTGCGCGCGGCTAACAAATTCTTCCTTCTTTTCACCTCGCGGCTATCCAGCAAGCCCGGTCTACAAACCCAACAGGTTTCGACCCAGAACTCAGACCTACGAGTCTACCCCTCCCTACCTCTGTTGAATTTCCTAGGGCTACTGCTGTTGAGCGTAGAGCGCGGCGACCCGAGTCTGTATCGCCAGCTGAAGAGCCATTACGCCGGCCACCTGAAGGATACGAACTGGGACGAGGCGCTAGAGCAGATTGGCGAGATGTACTTTGGGATCAGGATACCAAAGCAGGGAAATCCAATGTTTGATATGCTAGGGAGCATGTTTGGTGGAGGGATGGGTGGTGGTGGAGGAGCGAAGAAACCGGCTGCAAATAAGACGTTGCCGCCGACTGGGGGATTGGATTAGGATGCAAGTGTAGAAGTGGTGGAGCATCGTGAAATAGCATAACATACATATCATTGTACAGCGCGGAACATCACATACTGAGAACAAGTGGAATCCCTTGGGCGCGGACGTGAGATACTTTTGTCTGCACTACGTGTACCCTTGGAGTCTTCATTCTATGACTCCAACACATTCTGACAGGGCGGACTAGCTTATGCAGCAATAGTCTTCTCCTTGAACGAGATGTTGTACTTATCCTCCAGGACCTTCATCAATGTTCTGCAGACGCTGGGGTCCATGGGCGCAAGGATACCCTTGTCCTTGATGGTTCCGTCGAGGACCTGCTGCACGGCGACTGCACAAGGGACACCGACCAACTTAGCCATGGAAGAGTAGCCCTTAGGGTCACCGTAGTCGGCAAGAGTCGACGTGCGGATGACCCTGCTGCCATCCTTGTTCTCAATCTCGAACCTGTGCTGGAGCATGACGAAGTCGCGCTCACCCTCCTCGTACTGCATCTTCTTCTCGAGAGTTGCGCAGAGTGTGTCGAGCGGGTTGGCGCGGGGAATGATCTTCTCGTCGGAGAAGAGTCCGATCCACTCAAGACCGGCAATAATGCGGTCCTTCTCCTCGGTGCTGGGGAACTTGTGACGAGAACCGATGGCCCAGACGATGTCCTCCTTCTTGTCGCTGGATGAGCCAACAATCTTGGCTGTGGCATCCCTCCATGTGCGAACCTCACCCTCCTTGAGGAAGTCCTTCTCGTCCTCAACAAGGAAGCCAATATCAACGAGAGTCTTGATGTATTCGGGGAAGCCCTGGTAGCGGAGAGTACCACGAATGATGGTCTGGGCCTCAGGGATGCTGTAGCGCTCCTTGTAAGGGGTAGAGTCGCGGTTAGGGTAGGCGACGAAAGCGTAACCGGGATAGATGAAGTAGGGCTTGGCCTCGGCCATGAGCTCAGGACCCTCAACCTCCTTGATCTGGCCGTCCTGGTAGTACTTGGCAGCGTTCCTCAATGCCAGCAGCACACCACGGGAGCTCCAAGAGAACTTGTAGCCGAGCGGGTTGTCCGAAGACTCAGGAGCTGGGAGACCACCGCAGTATGACTTGAAGGAGATGATCTTGCCGCCTTCCTTGTGTACATCGTCGATGGTGATAACGGCTGACAGGTGATCAAGACCTGGGTCAAGACCAATCTCGTTCATGACGGTGATGCCGGCCTCCTTGGCCTGAGCGTCGAGCTCCATCATTGCGGGTGAGACGTACGAAGTTGTGACGACATTCTTCTTCTTGCGGATGGCCGACTTGATGACGGTCGCGTGGTAGGTGTAAGGAATTAAGCTGATAACGACATCGACCTTGGCGACCTCAGCGTCGAGGGCTTCCGCGTCGTTGACGTCAAGCTGGTCAAGTCAGTTTTCCTGCTCAAAGGTGATTGTTTCGGGGAGCCTTACGCTGATGGCCTGCGAGTTGGGAATGCCCTTGGCCAGGGCCTGTGCCTTCTCGAGAGTCCTGCAGGCAACGATGACCTTGACGCCAGACTTGCCAAGGATCTCAGCAGTTGGGCGGGTAACGAAGCCAGCGCCGAGCAGTAGAACCGACCTTGAGGATTGTTAGATCGTCCTTCATAGTTAATCTACCAATTGCAGTACTCACTTTCCAGTGGAGTTGACACCACCGAGAACGGTCTCGAACTTGTCTATGCATGTCAGCAGTTGCTCGATCAGTAGTAAGAGGGTGACTCACTGATAATTGCCTCCATTGTGTGATGATCTGAAATTAAATCCCAATCAAAGGTATGGTGGATGTTTTATGTCGAGAAATAAATTGTTGTTGAGTCCGATCGGAGTTCTCGAAAATACCCCACTACTCCGTCATCGCCCCTCCCGCCACAAAGCGGATGTTATTCGGAAAGAAAGTGCGGGACACTTTTCAGCCCTACACGTGATAGATCAGGCACGGTCCGCTGGCCTAGCCTCTTTCCATACTAGGCTGCATCTTCGATGGGCTAGGTACAATACTCCTGGGGTCTCGTCACCAACATCCAGCAAAGCACGACGTCGCAGTTCGCAGAACAGTCACCGAGATCTTAGAATATTCCTTACACCTGAAGGGCTTGTCCCAGGCGTCTACTTTGGATTTGGGGGCGCAAAGCGCTCGCGACAGCTGTCATCATGCCGTCCGCAATAGATGCTGGTGACGACTTGCGGGCAGCAATTAAACAAGTACTCATGACAGGCTTCTTGTTACCAAAACGTTTGTACTGACATGTGAAAGATATCCCAATCGTCTGTGGGCTCAGATTACATCGATCAACTGATCCCTATCATGAAAGATGCGCGCTATTCGAATCAACTCCAACAAGCTTTTGACCAATTCTCTAGTGACCGAGAGTCAGAAATTGAACGGATATGTAACGCAAATCACCAGGATTTCGTCAGCTCGGTCGATTCTATGCTCCGAATTCGGGACCAGACCCTGCAAATGAGCGGCGAGATTCTGCAATTAAACGAATCCATCCAAGAAAGCATTCAAAAGCTAGCCACCCAAAAAAAAGCACTCGTTGACTCACGTGGCGTGCGCCAGAACATTGACGAAGCTACTCAAGCGCTGAATGCCTGTCTGAACGTCTTGAGGATTGCGAATCAGGTCCAGGACATGTTGAAAGAGAAGAACTACTATGCAGCTCTGCGGGCATTGGACGAGCTGCAAACAGTTCATCTCAAAGAAATCAGTCGTTTTAAAATTGCGAACATGATAGAAAAGTCGGTTCCGCAAACCCAAGATCAGATTCGAGAAGCGGTTAAGACAGATTTGAGCACATGGCTTTATCGAATTCGAGAGGAGGCGCAATTCCTGGGTGAGGTATCGTTTTACTACACCGACGAACGGAGGAAGCGCAATGCTGAGCGGGCCGAGACGGACCCTCGATTTGCAAAGTTCAAGTTGAACTCGTCGATTGAGCTTGTCGCTGATGAGACAGACGAATTCGATATCTTGAACAACGTCGAAGCTGGAAACGAAACCGATTTTTCGCCACTGTTCGAAGCTATGCACATCAACGAGACGCTCGGGAAGAGTGATCAATTCAAAGCAGAGTATGCTGCAGACAGGCGGACCCAGAAAGACTTGATCATACCTAGTAAGCTCAATCTGCTACAAGATGAGTGTGATGATCTCAGCAGTCTTCTTGAGAGTATTGCAGGATTTGCGATTCTCGAGAAAGCGACCATGGCAAAGACAACGAGCCTACGTCAACAAGCCGATGTGAGTGTATCGAGTGATATGGGCAATTCAAGGCGCTAATGTGAGTAGGTCGACGAGCTGTGGGACTCAATGTGTCAAAGCGCAATCAAGCTTTTATCAAACTCACTTCCAACCGTCGAAAGTGACGAATTGCTCTTGAAAATCAAGGGCAGAATAGCACTATTCATGTTAACAATGGAGGTAAGTGGACACACATTCGCGATATCGTCCTTACTGACAACACCAAGAAAATTGGTTACTCTGTCACAGCGATGAACGACCTACTCCTAACCTTGTTCTCCAAATATTCAGAGCTTCTGAAGCAGCGTTTCAGCGACGACTTCTTAGAGATTGTGCAAACCGACGACTACATGCCCATGCCCATCAATAGCCACGAGGAATACGACAAAGTTGTTTCCGTGTCATGGTATACACCCGACAAGAGCCGCGAAGAACTCACTTTTCCTTGCGTCCTACCGTTCTCTCAGATGTATCCCCTTTGCTGTATCGACATCCGCAATTTCCTCAACCAGATCTACCTCTTTTCAGACGACTACTTCCAGAAATCCACCGTTATCGACGAGACGCTCCGCACAGCGCTTGACGAACTGCTCTGCCAGAAAGTTTGTCAATCACTCATCGACCGCCTCTCCTCACAGTATCCTGGCCAGATTGTGCAAATTCTTACCAACCTCGAGCATTTCGAAACCGCATGTGTCGAGCTACAAGATTTGCTTTTCCAGGCTCGCAGCTCACCATCCTCCACCTCCCCCATCGTCTTGTCGGCGACAGAAAAATTCAAAAACGCGAAGCGCCAAGCCAGCGACAGGATATTCGAGCTCGTAAACTCCAAGATCGACGACCTGATCGAAACCGCAGAGTACGAGTGGATGGCATCAAAGCCCATAACTGAGCCCAGCGAGTACATGCTAGAGCTGACACGTTACTTGAGCAACATCATGAGCTCGGTGTTGCTGGCACTGCCAACCGATGTTAAGGAGTTCATCTACTTCGACGCTCTATCCCATGCCTCTACGGCTATTTTGGACCTCACGCTCAACGAGTCGGTGAAACGCATCACGCCATCTGCTGTCAGCTCGCTGGCTACCGATACACAGTACCTCTCATCGTTTGTCGAGAGTCTAGGAAACCCTATCTTGATGGAGAATTTGGATGAGCTTACACAAACAGTGGCGTTGATGGGCACGGATGATAGCCTGGAGTTTTACGATATCAGTCAGAGGAACAAGAAGTACGGGAAGGTTGACCAGCTTAAGGGCGCTATTCTTCTTGAGAAGTGTCAGGAGGGCGCGCAGGTTGCGGCGCAGAGCCCGACGAAGAGTGCGGCAACAGAGAGGTTTGGGACACTGGGAAGTCGTTTTGGGCTGGGTCGAAATTGAGTGCACCAAAGGGATCGTGAGGCATGTAGTAGGGTGGCAGAAGGGGTATTTAGCTTCGTTACTATTGTTTGCGCTCTTCATGTCCATGTGTTCACTCCGACTCAGGTATTGCCTGCCACATCTGCTGGTTGTTTCGCAGCCTCCGCCTTTTTCCGCCTCCATGCAAGGAATTCTTCACTCACGATATCTCCTGTTCCCTCTCCAATCTTTTTGACTTCCACAACTCCGCCCTTCTTTCTCAGAACAATACTGTAAACGCCATCCCCTGTGACGGTCTCTTTCAGCCATGCTAAGAAGTCCGCCGCGAAGTTGATACACACATTTCCATCCCAGCACGCCGTCCCTCTCCTGACCATACCCGGCAGCTCATGCGTGTTGAACATCTGTAAGCCTCTTAATATCCCCGCCTTACTCCTGAACCCGACAACAATTTTCGGTACGCCGAGCAAGAAGCTCTGCGCCCAGAATTTAAGTAGCTTGCGTTCGAATTTGAGTACATCGCGGTGCTGCTGCCGCTGCGGAGGAGGTAGCTCTTCGGCGGTCTTGAGTTCCACCCAGGGTGTTGGCGTGTCTGGAGACGTGGGTTTTGGACCCATCAGACCGTCAACTTCGCCGCCGAGGAGGAGCGAATGTGGGCCGAAAGATGTGTGAACTATAGAGCAGTGCTGCGCGTGATTCGAGGTGACAGACTTTTGATGTTCGCGTATAATTTCAGGTGGGGTAGTGGATGGTGGTGTTGGGATGAGAGACAGGGTCTCGAACTTGTAGCCCCAGTAGGTCATCATTTCGTGCGACTGCTGGTCCGGATGTTGGTAACGAGGTGGTGGGCGAGACGATTCGGCAGCGCGAGCGGCGAAGCGCGAAGGAAAGTCCTCTTCGATATAGATTGTGCCATCGTGCAAAGTCGCGAACATGGCAAACTCGGCGAAGTTATCGTAGGGTGCGGTCATGATCTATGGTTTGTTAGTAACTATTGAAGATGGGGCCAAGGTAAGAAGTAGTCTTGCTCACCCTGTCAGTATCAACATACTTTGGTCATCATGCCTCGCCAAGTCACGAAGTCGGCCTTGATCTCTGTCTGCTCGCCATCATCACTCTCCTTGTGTACGAGCGCTCTGAGCAGGCTGTTGAGATGTGGATCCTCCTTTTCCTCGAAATGCTTGAAACTGCCGAACCCTTCCTTGAGATCTGCACCCATAGGTGGGGGTATGTAGTAGTTGATGCTAGACGCATCATCTCGGTAGTCGTGGTTGTCATCGTATGAGAAGTGCGCGACTTCGCGCGGGCGCTTTATGCTTGCAGAGGCGCCTTGAAAGCGATTGAGGGGTTGTATTGGGAAACGGTGTATTCGAAAAGTGTGCTCGAAGGCTGTAGACTGCGGTTCAGGCTTCGACATGGATGGAGGTACGGTCTGGGGTACAGAACCGTCCGCGTGCGTGCTGGTAGTGGCCATCTGAGGCGGAGCTCTGGTTCTTGGTCGTTTGCGAGGCGGTGAATTGCTCTCGTCTCCTGATGGGGGACTGGCCGGCTTCGAAGGCAGCTGGGAAAGTGTCGGATCTGGTAAGGGGTCTGACATATTAAAAGTCTGGTATTTGTGTGTTGCGACTCCAGACGGTTTGCTGCAGCAACCACCGCAGATTCTTGGTGTAACAAGCTGATAGGCTTACAACAGCGATCAGAAATGATACGTGTATTTGCACTATGAATCGGTGGTCGGGGCAACAGTAAATAGGTTTGACGCGTATGAGGAGACGTGATTTTAGTTACAATCCAGTGTTGGAGCTGGCAATGTTGCGCGCATTCTCGCGAAAGCTGAAGCTCGACAAAGCTCCACCTTCCCCGCAAGACCTCCGGCGGACCCCACAGAATACCCAAACATCCAACATCAGCGCAATCACAGTCCGACCAGCAAATTCGACAAACCTCGATTTTTGACCAAGACACAGTTCACATGATCCCATTCTAAACCTTGTGACTTGAGAATCTCACATCACCCGACCACGTCCACACAGGCTCCCTAAAATGGACCACACGCGCGCTGTTCGTCCACCCCCTGGCGCTCGTCGCAATCTGTTCCACCAGAACACTCGACGCCAGAACCCGACCTCTGTGCGCCCAGACACAGCGACCATCTTCCAACAACCCATGGAGGACGAGCTCGTCGAGCGGACGCCAAACGGCGAATATGTACTGTATGCGCCGCAGACAGTGTACAAGCACATGGCTTTGGGGTTGGGGGATGGGAGGGAGCGTGATGAAGAGACCGGTATGTGCATATCTTGGAGAGTATCACCGTAATGGTTCGGGTGGCGAGAAGGTTTGCTGACGAAGTACAGAGCACGAGAGCCGAACTATTGAACTTTATGGGCAAAAGAATGCACTTTGGGACCAAGAGACCTTAGAAGCCGAAGTCAAGACAGCGCTGAAGTCAAGTCTGGGGAAGAAGGTGGCGAGCCTAGAGGATGATAAGTGGATGTTTGAGGGTGATGCGGATACACTCAAGAAGTAGCACGCTTGAGAGTTGTATGCACAGGTTACCAAAAGGAAGCTGCGTGTACGGCGAACATGTTTTGTGATACCCCTGAAGCGCACTCTGATATAAACGTTTGTTTCGAATTCTTCCATTAAGTATCGTCAATGTCTTTCGTGATCGAATATCTGCTGTCAACTAAGTATTCCACGAGCAAAAGGCCTCACGATGTATCGATAAACCGGTCAAGAGATGGCCAGAACAGACAACACCACCCTTACCCCTCAGAAATCAGGGCTCAGTGCAGTCGTCCTGATATCGAAAGGCGATAGGTTGCCCGTGTCTCTGACTTTGCTCAGTACACATGAGGCGCTTCTGTTACTCACGCACTGACTTGGCAAGATGTCAGTTTCTGTTCTCTCAATCATGCATGCAATGCAGATCGTTGTACGCTTGACCGTATAACTCGAGTGTAACCCAAACTCACGACGCCTCGGATTGGTACTGTCGTTGACTGCATCGATAATATCCTGCTTGTTAGTCTCACATTACAAAGCCCCTCCAATCGAGGAGCACACCCACACACCTGCAAGCTCTCTGCCCGCGAGCTCTGCACAGAGCTTCACGATAAGTTCGTTCTGCCGCTCGTGCTACCTGTTTTACTTCTGCTCCAGAGTGGTTCCTGCCTCTTTTTTTGGGCGGTGACAGGGGCTAGAACGCCCAAATATCGCGGCCCCACCTGTCGAACACTCGTGGTGTTGAGGAACACCGAGTTGTCTTGACGCCTTGCAACTCGCGTGCACACTCGCCCGTTCTGCCAGTCCATAAGGAAAAAAACTTGAGGTTGTAGAGCTCGGTCAGGGCTTTCGATTGACGCCCAAATTGCACCCGCTGGCCTTTCCATTCTTGCGTTTCCGAGACCTCGGGGTGAGGCCCTGTTCCGTCAAAGCACCCCAGAAGGGCATCCGAAGCTGTCACGATGAGTGCCTTCCTTCCATTTTCCAGCGATGAGAGGCACAGACATGGACTTCTGCGTGCTTTGGCGAGCTCATGTGCCAAGATCGCCATGTTCTTAAGACTCTCCATCGTCGCCCTTTCCTTCTTTTCTTTACCCACACGACGCTTGGTTCACTCAGTCTTCTTCTTTCTGACACCTGGACCTTGACCAATACCTCTTTGGTCACCACCCAATCATCGTTTCCATCGTTTCTGTGCATCGGTACTTCACTTGTTTAGCATTCGTTCGCCATGTCTCACCACTCACCTCAGTCTTCGACTGGCATTGGCCCTTCTTCCAGCCCTTATGCTGGTACGGATCCCACCCTGTACTCACCTGAGCTCGCCCGCTACACTCGCTCGACTGGCTTGCACCACCACAGCAACCTCAGCCAGGCCACTGTTACCGATGGCAGCAAGCAGTCTCTTCACCATGCAGGTGCTGTATCTCCCAAGTACAAGGGCGTTCTGCCGTTCCCCGCCCCTTACTACCAAGGTCTTTTCGCCAATGAAGTGGCGGAGGATGACAAGTCGTTCATCTCGCGCTTCCAGTTCGTCTCGCAGCTTCCAGATGGTACCAACGCTGGCGTCGACTCCGAGCATGAGTTGTTCAGCGTCCAGCATCAGATGAAGCTAGTAAATCATGTCCACTCTTACTGTTCCGCCAGAAACTGACCTTCTCCAGTACCAGTGCTTCTCCAGCTGCATTCCAGTATACACTCGAGGCGTTCACCTTCGTTACGATGACCTTCGTGAAGCTGCCGAAGCTAAAGACATCCTGACTCAACACGGCTTCGTTGTCGACTGGATCACCAGCTACGAGTTTGCCCTTGCCAAGTCTCAGGATACAGCGCAGCTCAATGCGTTCGAAGGCTCTATCGAGGTACCAGTCTTCATCCAGCCTCACCCTGATTCGGCCGTCTGGAAGTTCACCAATGATGACCTTGCTGAGGTGACTGAGAGCATCGAAATCACCGCTGGCATCTTTGGTACGATCCGCAACTGCGTCCACGTCGAGACCCATGACACCAAGATGACCCTGGTCTTCCGTGTCGAGTTCCATTCGGTCGATGCTGCCACTCGAGCTGTTCAGAGCCTGACTCTCGATTCGGTTTGGGGTATCAACAACTCGGTGTGTTCGACCTTCACTTGCATCGAAGCACATGTACTGACACATACGCAGAAGACCTTCCGCTGGGCTATCACCGAGCCCGCTGCTTGGTGTGGCGAGCATGCAGTGAACTCTCCCCACCGCAGCAAGCCTCGGGTCGATGATCAAGGTCGTTTTGTCGGATACCGCCCTGCCGCTGGCCCCTTCAACGGCACATACCAGCGTCACCCAGCTGACCAGCACAATCGTGTCCGTCGTGAGCGAATCCTTGACGGCAGCGACGTTCGCACCACCATCATGCTGCGTAACATCCCGAACAAGATGGACTGGGTAAGTTGACTTTATCAACTTCTCCTACTCTTTACTGACTGTCCCAGATGTCCCTCAAGACCATCTTGGACGAGGTCTGTTTTGGCACTTACGACTTCCTCTACCTTCGCATCGACTTCAAGTCTGGCTGCAATGTGGGATATGCTTTCATCAACTTTGCTGATGTTGGCGGCATGATTGCTCTCATCGATCGCATTGAGCGTCGCTGCTGGACGGCCTACCGTTCTTCCAAGGCCGCCGAGATCTCATACGCCACGATCCAGGGTCGCGAAGCCCTGGTCCAGAAGTTCCGCAACTCTTCAGTCATGCAAGAGACGCCTTTCTGTCGTCCACGTCTCTTCCTCACATACCTTGACGCCGACGTCTCTGACAAGCTTCGTTCCACTGGCACCGAGCAGTCATTCCCTCGTCCTGACAACCTGTCTAAGCTTCAGCGTTCAATGGACAGCGCCCGCAGCGTTGGTCTTTACCCTCCCCATGGTTTCTCTGCTGCCATTGAGCACCGCAACCGTGCTAGTGCCTACGACCGCGGCACCCCTCGCGACATGATGCAAGCTGCCATGAACTTCGCTCGTCAGCGCGCCGCTCCCGTTCCGCTCCAAGGTCTTACGGATGTGCAGAAGCGGGATGTTGAGGTTTGGTACTCTTACAACCACGGCCAGGGTCAAGTTGGATACATCCCCTTCAACTACATCCCCATGACCCACATCGCTCAGTACTTTGCTGAGCACCAGTCATCGCCCACCTCCGCTGCTGTGCCTCACCCTGGTGTCATTGGTGCCCCAGCCATGAGCACTCCCTTCAAGCGCGACCACGTTGGTACCACCGTCACTACTCCTACTCGCCGTCCGCGTGTCAACGGCAGCCCTTCCTACGCTCGCTCCGGTCGCCGCGAGCAGGCTAACGGCATCTTCGCCTAGGAGCCTCTTTCCAACAGACCCTGTTTGTCTGGTTCATTGTTCCGATCTGTTCACACATGGTTGTCAGATCAAGATGCTTCGATAGGACTTCTTCAGGTATAACAACAGGACAACGATAAGGTTGTTGGTTTCCCGGTTCGACATTGAATCCGAGTTAACATTTCGGTATGATCGCGGGTGTAGATACAATCTTCTGTGGCAGATCATGTAGTTCAGACACCGTTCCTACAGAATCAAAAGTCTTGCTTAACATGTCCTTTCTTGCTCTGAGTGTGCATCGTGATTTCCCCCGTTCGATTAAGTGACCTCAGCTTTAGGACTGCTCACAAAGTGCGAACGCAAGGCATGTCTGAAAGGCATGTCTGATGCCGTGTGCATTTCAAGACCTAAAGAGATGATGGTGCGTGATGAATGCAGTACACAACTATGCAAATGACAACCCTTCAGGAAGCAAGCAGTTTGCTGCTGTGATACTAAAGCTTCTGACCAAAGCTTGAGACATACGCCTCATAATGGTTCGCATCATGCCTCATGCCTCATGCCTTGTACCTTGCGGCAGACATGAGCATGTCTCAGCGACGTTTCTGCAGGGTGTGATTACCTCCTGCGCACCCGAGAGCTTGCAAGTATTCATGCTGGCGCAGACGGCTTCGCCAGCGTAGACTACACCTCTATCGGCGAGAAGCACCCAGGGAAAGATGACCGCACAAGTGAGCTGCCACGTTGAAAGGCTACGCAGCTTGCTGTATGTTCAGGATCAAAGGTCTAGCTCCGCTCTCCGTCTTCAAGATGCGGGCAAATCGTCATTGCAGAAGCCCGGCAGCGTACAGTAGACTCGTTGCAGAGGTCCGGACCCGCCATTAAGAATGGAGATTCAGTTGCATCTTCTGAGCTCTACAGTCCTCGCTGCTCCTGGCTATCTGTAAACCTGTGGTGCTGCCCTGGAGAGAGACGAAGGAGTGAGTGCACGGGCCTGGACATAGTAGTCGGAGATGGATATGGTGGTGTAGCTGCTCGCGAGCTTGACACCGACAGCATTTTCGCAACACCAACACCAATCCAAACTCTTCCTCGCAAATAGCTTTGTCGACTACAACTTTCTTCTATCCTTGCTTCTGGATCTCTGCACATCTATGTCTTCGTCGAACGCTCTCATTATCGCTTTCTCAGTAGAGATGGTGCGATACCAGCTGGGCTACTACATGCTGGTCCTCGCCGATAACATCGACGCGACGATGACCGCCTTAGTCGATCTGGGCGACGAGCCAGAAGACGAGGCCAGTCAGGAGCGATACTGGGCCCAGCGGATCGCTCTACGTTGCCAGCTCGTTGAGCGCCAGGCGGAGATGCTGATCATCACCGCCTGGCTTGCTTGGGCTCGCACCATTCTCCACTTACGACCCCAGCTCGGATAATATGGGGGAGAAGATATGAGGAACGAAGAAAACTGGAAGGGCAGTTTGGCACCGGTATGTGCTACCCAAGCGCCTTGATTGCTGTGACCTTCCGCCTCGTGCAGATGTACGCGGAGGTCCCCGCACTTGGTTGCAACACCGAGATCGTCTTTCTACGCTGCTCTTGCTGGCTCGAAGGTCGCCTGGAATTTCTTTCAGAGCTCAAGGTATGTAAGAACCTTCAGGTATGCTGATGACGCATCTCGCTAGTGTGGATTCTCGCTTGCTATGAGATAGCAAACAAGTTGTGGCCCGGACATTGGTTGTTTTGTATGGACTTAGCTGAAAGAGCTGATAGGAGATAACAAGATGTTTGGAGTATCACAAACACTTGATGACCGACACAAGAAGCGACGTTCCAACAGGTACTTTGCCTACTACCAGTAATCTCTCGATGGACTGCGATCTACCCTTGGCTCAACCAGAAAGTCTCCGACTCACTATCGGCAAGCTTCCGTACCTCGAGCCAATCGGAACAAGAAGCTGGAGCTGATTGGGTCTGTACGATGCGGCACACGTCGAGCAGATTTCGTCGTCCAGCGCACGTATGCATGTACATGACAGAATCGCGCTTCGGTAGCCATCACGATGCTACTTCAAGCTACGGCTGTCGAAACTCTGCACGTCGAGCTGGGTCTCTGTGCAACAATATACCCTGAAAGAGACATAGTACATAACGAGGGCCGCCAGAGTTGCAAAGCAGGGTAAGGGCGGCTGGTTCTATCTCGGTGCTGCAATCAAGTCATTCCTGGATCGCTGGGGCATTCAACAGCAATGAAGATCGGCTTTTGCTTTTGCTTCCAACATCTATACCATAAGCAGTATCGTCTCATTGGTGGCTCTGAGTCCGATCAAGTATGTCTCGGGTTATCAATGTTCCCCTTTTTCCGAAGTTCCAAGCTGTTTTCCATTATTTTGGGAGTGAAGAAACGGGGCTGGGATTCGCCGATTCGCTTCGCCGTCGCCTTGGAATTCAAAGCTGGGATAGATTGCGGTGATGAAAGAGCATTGCCACCGATAAAGCAACGATGCCGAGGCCTGCTATTTCTCTTTCCCGAGCCCACCAACGTACAGAGAGAGTCAAGCGAAGCTCTAACAGCTCTTCTCGTTATGCACACCGCTTGTATCTTTCATGCCCAGGACCGAGATCAGATGCCGAAGGATGCACGCAAAGCTTGTCTGGTACAAACGTATCCTCGACCGCCGAAGAAGGTCATCGCTCGGCCTCTCGTGCTCAGGCTGTCGTGGGCTGTTTAGTGGTCGAGTTGTATCAGCGTCATGTTGCGCGCTGCATTCGGCGTGAGATGGCGTAAATTGGGAAGGGGTTGGTGTGGGGTGGCCTCAGGTAGTTGCGGGAGCTTGCATTTCGACAACGATACCAAGAGCCTGTAGTCTACCAAAGATACAGGCTCAATGTATCGTCGTACATGAGAAAGAGCTGGGGGGTGACGGGACGACGGGACAATGGTGGGGATGAGGGCATGTACAGCCGGAAGAGCTACCCCACGCCTTAGAGTCGCGCCGCGGAAGCTGCGAAACAGAACCAATCGACAGAATGCAGGGCTACCAACAGCTCACCTTCCACCACAGATGGAATTCTGCACTTGAGCACGCGCATGTCTGAATTCTCAGTAGCTGTCTTAGAGGCACAGTAAGCTCACAGTAAGCCCAGAAGTGCACATGAGTCGACAAAGAGACATTTCGGCAACACTCGACAACACCCAAACATGGCCTGCGTAGCACCAACCTAGCTCGTGCTGAGGGGTCACTATTGTACCACCACACACTGGAAATATCTCAATCATCTTCTCCGGTTGTGGGCAGTAGACTCTACAGTTTTGCCGTTCAGGTCTACGGCTGGAATATCTGTTGTACAAGACACGGGTCACACGTCTCTTCTCCGCGTCGCGCCTATTTCGGAGGACCCTGCTGCAAGCCCACCATCCCCGGATTTGTGATACAGCTCTGCTTGCATCTCACAGCAGAGCATGACTGAGGTATCACAATAGCTTGCTTACTACGTGTTGCGAGGTTCGTAAGGCGTCACGAATGACCCTGGACTAGCAAAGTCTTCACCGCTTGCAGACTTTGTCCGGCGAGTTTTCAACTTCTTCATAAAGTCTGTCTCTTTCGTTCACGGTCTACTCGCTGCAAATACCCGCACCTCTGAGAAAGAAGTTCTCATCGCGTGGGGTGGGGTGTTCATTTGTTTCGAATTTTGCGCTCCAGCGCATATTTCGAGTCCTCGAAGTTCACGCAAACGCGTATCAAAGCTTGTCTTGTCTTCGCCTTCATCACCCTTTCGCTAAGCGAAACTCTTCCATTCTACCGCATTCTCATCAAAGCATGCAACAACTTCTTCTTTTGCAACCATCAATACCGCAGTTCCGAAACTCACCACTGTGACGGCACACCGCACAACTTCGGTTCCTTGCACACGTAAGTACCTCCTCACCCACATACAGGCAAGAGCCTCGCATTTGTCGCGGCATCCCACAGAACGTCAATACTGCGCAAACGCACATCCGACGGCTCACTACACATCCTGACCTCTTCAGCGTTACTTTGCGCTTACGGTGAACTCTCACAGCTCTTTTCGTTGTATACAAACATCATAATGGCCCCCATTCGCGTCTCCCAAAGCAACAAGATGGCTACACCGATTTCTGCAACACCACTCCTCGAAGCATCATTGCATGAGAGATCCAAGCTTGTCGACATCTATGAGCTCCTAGACAAGCTCTATGTCCGCAACCGAAACCAGCACCGCCGCAACCACTGGTGGAAAAGCTTGCACGCCTTCCGGAAGCAGCTTGCACTTCTCCTCAGCGAGATGAACAACGGCAAGAGATCCGAGCGTGCTGCCAAGATCGAAGCACGATTGAGGTATTGGGATGAGAAATGCGTGCACATATGGTACTGGTAAGTTATTATCTCTACTTGTCATCATGCGAAGCCCTGCTAACAACAGGGAAGTCAGTTTTCGCAGCTTATTGCTGTTGGGCCGTTTGCGATGCTAGGCTTAGTCATGATGGCATCTGTCGCGAGGTTGTGCCGCATTACTGGTATTACAAGTGCGTATGAGGAAATTGCATCAGGAGACATTCAAGGTGTGCTCAGCGCGAACGATGAATTGCTGATGTCGAGTGAGTTTGGTGCAGTCATGGACGAGGAGGCAGGGTGGGACGAGGGCGTGGTGATTGAGAGGGAAGACTAAAGACAGCACAGTCAAGTCCGCAGAGCGTTAATGATGTCCACTAGCGAGATGATACCAGGATAGGCGTTCAGAAGGGATCCAATGCATTTGCTTTCAGTAACACCACAACCTTATTGTTCCGCGCCCACATATATCACCTCATCGTCTCCTCCGACTTGCTCATTCAACCACTGAGCTGCTACCCTCCCAGTCTCCTCACCGACCTCCTTTGTGAGTTTTGCTGGTTTAACATTCATGCCATGATCCGCACCCCTCACTACCGCAAGCCTGGACTTCGCCACCATCCTCGACCTTACCTCATCCAACAGCTCAAGCGGGCACATTGCGTCCCGGTCACCAATGATGAACAGCACCTCAGCTTCTTCCGGCAGTTCCAACAAGATCTGGTCCCTGACATCCTTCGGTCCTTCCAGCGGATAACTCACTAGCACCAACTTCACCTTAGTCTTCCCGTTCTTCCTATTATTCTCTTCATGTTTTCTGCTCAAGTGGTCCAGTCCAGCCATTACAGCAGCACGGGCACCCATACTCCGGCCCCCATACATGACTCTATTCCAGCTAGCTTTCCCACTCAGATCATCTGTATGATGTAGCGACTCGGCATGACATGCTCGGAACCCTTTTACCCGCGCGCCGAGGTTCATCGAGCCCTTGAATGCGAGGGCAGGAATAGTGGAGCCGGTTGCCGGAGAGGTGAAGCCGATTAGGAAGTTGGTGACTGCTGGTGCGAGGAGAGTGCCGCCTGCGCCGTGGGTGAATATCAATGGGGGTTGGTTTATTGCCGAGAGAGATGTTAGGGTTGTTGAGGCGTACTGATGACATGTTATTGAACTCGCGACGAGGTCTGAATCTATGATGCGGGTCGAGATGTTGTCAGATCCTGACGTTGGTGGGTGTGTTTTCTCATCTGACTCTTCTCTACCCACGGTTCGTCTACTTCGTGCTTTTGACTTGGGCTTGACCGTGCTTGGTCTCGCGCTTGGTTCCAGTCGCTGGTTTTCAATTCTCCCAGTACCCTTGGTTCTTGCAGGTTTCTGCTTGGCCTTAGCATTTGCGTGAGCCTCGCGCGTCTGAGTCCGGGTCGAGGAGCGTGTCGCACGCCTTGTGGATTGTTCTGCACCGTCCATGCTTGGATAGTACAAAGGAAGTCTTGCGTGAATCTGGGTAGGCTAATTCTGAGAACTCAAGCCCACTGAAAGCTTCATCAGAGTGAAACCTGCAACGTTGGTGTGCATGATCAAGACACGTCGCGTGCGCGTCACGAGTTCACGTGCGCGTCGCCGCTAGGAGACAAGAACTACACCATCTTCACAAAACACAGAAATCATGCGCATATTCAGACTGAAAGTATCTCACGAATATAAGGTTTTTAGAAGTCGACTTATAATGGGACTTGATCTATCCTAACAATGACTGCTTTGAATGGACTAACAGCCTTGGAGTTCGTTGGGAAAACAAGTGGAGGGCTAGAACAAGCGTCCTTGGTACTGAATCATGCAGTCGTTCGACGACAATCCAATCGTATCATTCTCTGAATACGAAAGCGATGCAGGATGGCAAGGCGAACGGACTATGAAACGGGTCAACACAAAAAAAGCTATAGCTCTTCGGTTAAACCTGCCATTCCGAAACTTTTAGTTACGGGACCGTCCGTCCGCTCCACCTTCATCTCGAGCATGCATAGCTCGACGCTACCGGTGCATGCGCTTCCTTGGGAGCTTGCTCCTTTCCCGCTGTGCCACATGTCAATCTTCTCCCTCCTTCTCGTCCAGGATTCCTTCCATGAATCTATACCCCGTTTCCCTGCTCCATAACAACGAGGCCTCTTCGTCCCAAGAAACTCGCATACCGCCCGATTCGTCCACGATGCTCGATACGCTGCCCAAGCCCACTCGCAATGTTGCTGAACTTGCACGCGAGGAGAAGTCGTTCACGTTTGCGCACTTCACTTGCGAACATGCATGGGTGATTGGCAACATTCTGCGAAATGCGCTTCGCTCAGCCGACACCTCGGCGCTCATCCACATTTCCTTCGCGAGCCAGACGCTGTTCCACTCGCCGAGTCTACCAGGCATGATGCCCGACCACGAGACGTGGGTACAAAGGAAGCGTAATACAGTGCTGCGTTGGGGACACTCTACGTGGCACATGAGCTGTCAGTTTGACGGTGATTACAAACGCTTCGCAGAGCATCATGCAATGAGTGGGGATGAGTGGGCAAAGTACACGATCGAGGGAGGCGGATATCCTGTCTTTGTGAAGGGTGTAGAGGGTTGCGTCGGCGCCATCGTTGTCGTTGGAATAGACAGTGAGCACGCACACGGTATCATTGTAAAGGCGGTGGAAGACTACAAAGTGCTAAGAGAAGGATCGAAGAGTCCAATGCGTAGTTTGACTGTCAAGTGACTAGATGGTCTCGGCAAAGGGACTGGACTTGGTATAAGCTTGGAGGGGCTGGACCTCAACTCTAAAGTGAAGAGTGCGAAGGATTAGAGGTACTGTCTACAGGCCGGAAGCCGAAACGACCGCCAATTGCGTCAAAAGCTATCGAGTAGCCCCAGAGAAGATTACGCCCTGTGTTGACGAACGGTGGCCGGAGCGAAGCCTCCGGGAAGACGTAACTTGGCTCAATTGCCGAACCTGCACCGACCACGATGGTGTACGATACGGCGGGCTTCTCCAGCGAAGGGAACCCTACAGTAATGTTCGTGCCAGGCTTGACACGCTTCACCATCTTCGCTGTGCCATTGGGATTCGGATTACGGATGATGATTTGTGGTATGGTAAAGCCTTCTTCAGCTCGAACGTACATTTGAGGGATACCAGTATCGACAAGTCCAGGACCACAGTGCCTCCCCTGGTCGTTGATACTGAAGCACATCTTCGTCATAGCCCAATCTCTCGGGTCTTCGTTATGCGTCAGTCCGGGCTCAAGAGCTGTAAAAGCGAATCCTTGCACAACTGCTTGTGACAAGCCCAAGTGCACACCACGCGAAGATACGGTGTATCCGAGTCTCATGGAAGTCGGATATACATTTCGCCCGTTGATCGACTCGACGTTCAGAAACGCATTCACTTTCGGTGCAGCATACGGCATACCATCCTTTGGCCCGTTCCTACCGAAGCCAACGCCCATGTACGTTATCTTCGACGTATCCCGAACTGTGGCTTCTTCGCCATTGGGACCTCGTGGGCAGTCGAAATGCCCGGCGGGTGTACTTGGGTCATACCACGGACACGTCCAGCTCTTATCCACCAAAAGGATTGGTACTCTTGCAATAGCATGTGCGCCGTTTTCGCCATGGAACGTGATAGGAAGCTCCACCAGACGCCCCACGTACAAGATCTTACTACTTGTGAAGAAGTGGTGCGCTGGCTTTCCTGTGTTGTTGTCGATGTTGGGTAGAAGAGTTGCACCGATCAGTGTCATTGTGCTCCCGGTATCCACTGGCATCTCAATTTCGACATCCTCGATCGTTGTCTGGATTTGGGGGACATGTAGAGGGCTGAATTTGTATATGTAGGGTAGAAAGATGGAATCGGTGTAGTGTGATAAATTGGTGTCCGCAGAGGACATGCTATGCGACGTCGAGATTGTGAAGAAGAGTGCAATAATACACAGAATAATGATGATGCGATGAAAGAGTGTTGAACTCCTCCAAAGGTATCGATCCGGTGTTGAAGGTGTCGACAAGGCTGTAGCTTCGGGTAGCGGCAGCGACGCTTTATAGCCTTCGGTCTTCATGGCTGTTTATAGTCATGCAGCTCGCGCTTCCCCGCAGTGTATCAATCAACCACTGCCACGACACGTCAATGATGCATTTAGGCTTTGTCGTGTATCGCATGGATGCCGTCAGTTGCCGTATATGCAATAGGGATAGACCGGTCGTGCTATCTCTACGTCAACTTTGCCGCCGGTGCGTTGTCGGCGCCGCGGCAGGAGCACTGGACCCTTGAGTCAACACAGCCTAGTCAATGTTTCGAAACCGAATGCTCGCACATGTCAGCCTTACTTCAAGTCTATTGCATGTCATTAGAGAAGACCTGAAGACCCCTGTCGGCCATCAGCTTGAGTTGCAGATCATCGCTCACACGTGATGATGCATGCTGCAGCCTCCAGGGCTGAGTGGGCTTGGCTCTCCCGTGTGGACTGAGACAGTTGTGCAACAACGTACGCAATCTGATTGAGCGTGGTGTTTAGATCGAAGAGAAGGATTGTTCTGTCGACCTACCGCTCGCGCACAATGGGCGAAATCGAATATGAACGCTGAGGCGCCGGCCACCATCGCGACTCCAACGAAGCTTCAGCGCAACGGCGCATTCGACATACATCCACAATCATGGGCCGCTCACCCTCTCGCTCGAGCGATGGCGGAGATTCCGCAAAGCATGGTCGCGTCGAACCACGCTTGCTCGGCGCGATCGAGAAACAACAGCATCACGAGGTTATTGCGATTATCGAAGAAGCCAAGGCGAAAGCACAACCCATCGAGCACCTCCTCCGCATTGGATTGATGCGTGCTGTCGAGCGCACAAATCTCGGACTTGCCGAATACATGTTGCAGTGTGGCGCAAAGCCTGATGGTGCTCCTGGAGGCAGACTGTCGCCCTTGCTGAAGGCAATCGAGAGAAAAGCAGTAGACGGCAGTCAGGAAAAGATGGTAAAACTGCTGCTGAGATTCGGCGGCAACGTGGATGCGCAAGACAAGCAAGGACGGACTGCGCTCATGACAGCTGCCTGGAAGAACTACTTTCACATCATGGAGATCTTGCTCAAGGGTGGTGCAGATGTGAACAAAAAGGACAACAACGGGCGACACATACTGCACAACCTCGCAGCAGATAAGGATTGCAATTGGGGCACAGACGTAGTGGAGTTGATTCTACGTCAGAACGTTGCGCTTGATGGACCGGACGGACAAGATGAGAGCAAGAGGACGCCTCTGCACTGGGCAGCTAGCACCGGCAAACGAACACTTTGTGTAATGCTTTTGGAACGCCCAAGACTACCACGGTCAAACGTCAACGCTGTAGAAGGACGAGGTAAAGCACCTATACACCTCGCAATTGCTCGTGGGCGAGATGATATTGTTGAGACACTCTTGAAGCACGGAGCAGATGTTATGGCAAAGAGTGATGGCAGCTGGACACCACTGCACAATGCATGTGAACAAGGAACTGTCAGAGTGGTCAGAGTTCTGCTGGGTGCTGGAGCAGACGCCAACGCCCGCTTGCTGAACGGTATGACCCCGCTACACATCGCGGCGCAAGCTGGACACCTGGATATTGTGCAATGTCTTTTGGAACGGAAAGAGATTAAGCGTGCTGCAAGAGATACCTCTGGCATCACGCCATTTCTGCTTGCAGCCCAGAATAAGAGACGGGACATTGTTAACTTACTCGCCCCTTCGAACAATGTAGAAACATTGAGCGAAGATGCACTGGGTGCGTGTAATGGATTCAATGCCACGATTGTCGACTTTGGTAATTTCCACAATGAGAACAAGGTGTCGAGACGGACAGTATACGAGGTACTCTACGGCAGGGACGCTATCAACCCTAGGAAACCGGCAGTAACTATCTTGCCGAAAAATTCCAGAGCTACAAGCTTCCGGTGGGTACATTTGCCCGCCAACAACATGGCTTGGGTAGAAGCGTTATTGACAAAGGCGTTCATCGAGGAAGGTGCAAGTGATGTAGAAGGCTTCAAGGCGCTCGAGAGATCCTTTACCCACACACATCGTGGTCAACAAGTGCATTCACATTTCATGCGACCTCTTTGCCAAAGCACTCCACGCGCACCGAAGCATCAGACAGATTCAGATCTATCTGATGGAGCGGAGCAAGGCCCACCACAAATATTCGTCAGCAACGGCTTAGGATTGAGTGTCGATACTATTGTGGCTGCGCAGGAAACGCCACCCCAGTTTCCAAGAGCTCCAGTACGGACAGGCACGGTGAGCACAGAGCAGACCGATTGGACAGCGGGTTCTGGCACTGCGTCAGCCACTTTTACTGGGAAAGAAGGTAGAGGGAAGCAGAAGGACAAGCCAAAGAAAATGCATAAATGGAGCGGCTCGAAGCAAGCTGGCGGACGATCTCGTGGTACGGAGACGCCTACTAAGCACGCCGAGCACCAGCCCAGACGCAAGTCAAGCACGCCAATGACTGGTAGCGGTTATCTTCGGTCGCCCGGAAGTCCTGGAAGAACAGATCTTACAGGGGTTGCAAAAGGCAACATCTTCACGTTTATGCCGTATCTGCATTTTGAGACAGACAAGAAGAGACAGGAAATGCAGGAGGCCATCGCTCGAACGCAGTCGATGAAGGAGCGAGAGAAGCCTAACGCTCGCATCTCAATACCACCCCCACGACGAGCGTCGACATATGATGAGATGCTATTGCGCGCCCATCTGACATCCTCACAAGTTTCACTTCATGTTCGGCGTACCTTAGATCAATTCTTCTATCACAACATTGACACACGATCCCGAGACAGGGATCAAGTCGTGTACAGGTATCAGACCAAACCTTCTAACGTCGATAGCGCTGAGCCTAAAATCTTCATGGTGGATCAGCTATGGATGTGGATATTGGGCAAGGATCTGATTGTGACCGCATTTCCTCAACGGTGGCAGCAGCCACGTAACGACCCCTTGAACGTACTGGACGGCGTGATAGAAGATATAAACAGTAAAACGAGGGAGCCTGTACGCAGTGTGTACGACCTGTCTATGGTAATCACAGGACGCTGCAGCGGCGTGTTCGACAGGCATCTCGTGGGAGACGAAAGGTACCAGTTTCTCGATATGTTCGAGAGTAGTATTGGTGATGCCACAGAGATGGAGACGATGCTGTTCAAGGAGTTCAATACAGCCTCGGCTCAAGCCTCAAAATGGCTGCAGAAACACAGGGAAGCACGACGATTCTCGCGGCGCCTCGAAGCAGAAGACAGACAGCGAGAGCATCAGAACCGCCGGCATTCGTCACAGCCTCATACACACCCGCACGCGGACTCACCAACCAATGAGGATCAACATGGCTATGAGGACGAGTCTTCTCTAGCTCATGCCCCCCTCTTCGTTGACAAGCTTCTTGACATTGGCGCTGAGACAGATCTCCTTGCCGAGATAAAGGATATTCGCGACGAGCTCAATATGATAACTAAGGTTCTCGAGGACCAGCGATCTGTCATCCCGGATCTCGAAGTATCCATCAGCGATATCTATCGTGAACAGAACAAGTACCAACTAGACATGAAACGACGCTTTAGAGAACAACTGAAGACTCTTGACACTCACATCAAAGACCTCGAGAGAATGGACAAACAAGCCAAACGCATCTATGAGTCCATCACTGACTTGCTGGATCTCAAGCAAAAGCATGCTAATGCTTTCGAAGCACGCTTTGCTCGCGACCAAGCTGCCGGTACTGCGCGACAAAGTCAAACTATCATGGTATTCACTATCGTCACAATCATCTTTCTGCCGTTGAGCTTCATTGCGGCGGTGTTTACGATCAACATACGGCAGTTCCCACATCAGCCAGGCAGCGATGAACCGAGCATGCCATTTTCGTACGTAGCGAAGTACATGTTTGGTATTGGATTCGCTATTTCGATACCCTTCATCGCTATTGCACTCTCCTTTGACGCTATTAGTGACTTTTTTCGAGAAGTCAAGCGCAGGTGGAGACTCCGCAGAGGCGAATCGACGCGTACACAGCATGATGGGCAAAGCACTGCAGTTGTTAGCGATGAGAAAATTGGCATCGAGTACGCCGTCGATATGCGTGCGCTGGACCACGCACTTAGCGCGGGACGCAGCAGCATGGTGCAGGCCAATGGACGACGAAGTATCGAGAGCTATTTAGGTAATGGTTATGTCTTTGGCAACGGCACAACACTGCGCACGGCTGCCAGTCAGAGTACAGCAGCGAAAGACGACTTGCGCATCACCACACATGGTCATGGCATGACTATGGTAGGAGGCAGACTGAGCCCAGATGTTCGGCCGAGTCCTGTCGGGAGGATAAGCACAGGTTTCCGTATGAGAAGGAGTATGGATATTGAACACGGTTAGAGAAGACTCTTGTGAAATCATTGTTGTTTGAGTTAGATACCCCATAGTTATGAACATCCTGCATTCCCAAAGCCTTGGTGTGTGCAAAGCTTCATCAGCTGAAAAAGTAGACCGTCTCGGGTAGAGCTTCAGCAGACTTAGACCTCATGCACCCCGTGGTGCTTCTATGTCCTGGTTCTGCTTTCGAGTGTTCCTTCGCTGAATATGTACTCAATCAGATCCTCCCGTCGAACCAACTTATCAGCTGTTACTCGTTGCGCAATCACTCTTGATTGGAACTAACTCATGCACGGAGGACTCCTACTGGCTGTGAATTGCCCCCTTTCCTTTGCCTTTCTTGTCCTTTCCACCCTGACCCTTCGTTGGTAACATCTGGGGAGGCGTTGGTGGAAGCTGTAGAGTTTGATGACCAGTCGCAGGCTCGGGTGGTGATCGCATTGGTTTCTTTTGCTTCTTCTCTGGGGAAGACCATCTCTTGAGGCCAAGACTCTCAGCGAACCTTCGCTTACGGGAACGCACACCATCTATCCTTCTTACTTGGTCTGTCACTTCACCTGCCATATCATCTCGAGCTACAGACTTGTTAGCGCACCTCAGTAGAACAAGCTAGTGTCTTACCTTCAACCAGCTTTTCAATCAAGCCATCCGTCTCGCCAGTAGACTTGACATTGGAGTGGTAAAGCGCTGCCACAAGATAGAGTACTGGCTTAGGAAAGATAAGCCCCTGACCTTTACCCGGCGCAGGCACAAGTCTGGCATCCCCGACACGCCTTGAGATGTACTCATACTTGTCCCTCTGCTGTCCTCGGGGCAGAGAGCTCACTTCCTGCCAAAACACATCTGGATCCCAGTCGGAACAAGGAAGGCCTTTTGGCAGGTCGATTGAACAACGCTGCAGGAGCATAGTAGCGCCCTTGGTGCAGCCTAATCGATACCTAAGAATTCGAAGAAGTGAGTTTGCGGCGTTGAAGCTTAGGTCCGGATCTGATCGAGCTGCTTTTATGTCACTGAAGAGCGTGACGTTGTGTGCGTAGGTCCTTCTCCCAGGGTTAGATAGGAGATACTGAACGGCTTCTGTGTTGACAATGCCCCTGAGCGGACCGATGCCACCGTAACGAGTGCTCAGAGCATTCAGTAGTTCACTGTTTCGCTCAATATCGTCGGCATTCTGAAGCCAATGCTGCCGCTGTTGAGGTGTCATTTCGGAGATCCTGGCATTC
This sequence comes from Neodidymelliopsis sp. IMI 364377, assembly GCA_027946375.1. Lineage (NCBI taxonomy): Eukaryota > Fungi > Ascomycota > Dothideomycetes > Pleosporales > Didymellaceae > Neodidymelliopsis > Neodidymelliopsis sp. IMI 364377. The sequence goes on from JAPEUT010000021.1 coordinate 97,831, forward strand.
GGGTCGCGATTGATCTGGTTGTCGGGATTCATGGTTGACAGACGTGCCTCCAGCGCTTCATACCGGTTTTTGAATTCACCTAGGGGAACACCAAATCTCTTCGACCAAGCGGACTCCCAGTCATCGTCTTGAGCGGAGAAGTGCATCTGGTGGTTGCTCCCGAACCGATCAAGATTTGCCGTCAAATGGTCGTGACAGCTCTCGGCAAACTGTGAGAGAGTCGCCTGTTGGACGTTGTCCGGAAATGGCTGACCTTGAAGATGAGATCTTTCCGCGGAATTCTCCACCTCTTTCTGAAGGGTGTCGGTGATCATGGACAAAAACATAGAACCACAGTATCTGGAGTATGATTAGCAGTTATCATCGACCGCAGCAATTGAACCACTCACCTGCCTAAGGTATCACTTGCTGGCCAGGACTCGCTTGGGTTCTCCACTCCAGCAGCACTGAATGTCGTGAAATTCATTTCCACCGCCCAGCCTCCTGAATAGCATGCGCTTGATATGATATTCACATCAAGGCCTGCAGGAATTACGCTGTCAAATTGACGTCGTGACATGATGTTGATCTCCTTTTTCCAATCACCAAAGACAATACCGTTGTTGAACTCGACGGGGGTACCGTGAGCGCAAATGATGACAAGAAGGCTCTCGTTCAGACGCTTTGCCTCATTTGCCTGTTGCGCCAGGACTTTGAGGTATTGTTGTATCATGCCGTTCCCATTCTTTGACAACGTTTGCACAGGTGTAAGCTGGTTGTTGTTGATCATGCGCTGGTTGAGGATGACGCGTCTTGTGCCAAAAGGGGAGCCGTGAATGTATTCTGTGTATTCATTGACCAACTGTTGTGCGGAGCAAAGGGCCATCCAAACCTGGTTTGTACCGAGGCCTTTGTAAAGGTAGTTGAGCAAGAACCAATCCGAATAAAACCATCCGTCATGCTCGGGATTGGCCAAATCAAGAGGCGTTGCACAAAGGGAAACAATACGGGTGTTAGGGCGAACATCTGGAACAGTCATGCTGATGAAAGATTGTCCGCTAGGGAAGCGCTTGAGAACTCGACCTGTGCTCGGATCCCAGGAAGATCGATCTTGAGTCATCTGTGTGGAAGAGCCCGACATCATGGTGTCGATCCAGAGGTCCAGGGATATAATCCAGAAAGGTGGGTTGAAGTTTGAATATCGTAGATGGTGAGAAATGGAAGAAGAAGAATAAGAAGGGAGGAGGGACGCTTAATATATGGACCTAACATCGCAGCATTCTCGAGTACTGTGCTCACAGACATGAACGCATTTGGTTCGTAATTTGGAGACCCACGGTTGCGTTTGTGTTGAACAACTCACCACGGTACGTCACATTACGTTTCGTAAAGCTGCAGCTCTGCGGTGAATTATCTCTGACGAACAAACGAATACATTCAATGTATTTTCGCTACCAAATCTTGCATGGCCACTGATAGCACTCTGGTTTTCCGAATACCCGTATGCTAGACCGCCACCTGACTTGAGCCAATAGTTCGTAACAGTCGCAGATATCGCTCGTTTGACTACGGCCAGCACACAGATCCGACTGTTCAGCCGAGCCTGCTGGCTCGTAGCCGGACCAATAAAGTGGAGTAAATGTCGTAATGAGAATGCATCACAGGCGACGCATCAGGAGCTTTCGCGTGATCTCTTGAAACAACTGAATAGCATCACTGTCTCGAGGTTTGCAGATTTGAAGGGCACATACGAACCTTACAATGGTGCGGAACTACGGATCATGCTTCTTGGTGTAGACTAGGCAAACACTGAACCTTGGTTAGTGGTTCAATAGCTGAAAGGGTTCGTTGATAAAGCGAGGCTATCCTTTACTAGGGGCTTTGCTCGTTGACGTTGTACTCATACAGACGTCCTGTATGATCTTGAAGTAGCGGTAGACGATTGGCCACTGCGCTTGAGGAACGGCCGACAGGTAGATGTTGCCATTGTACACACCGAAGAAGAAACACCAACCGCTTGGTCATCACGAACAGCACTTAGGCAACCGTCTATGATATCTTACGCTACACTGGGAGCATGCTGGTCGTGGATGATATGTTCGGCAGGTCGACCTTACTGTGACTAACCGTTGGTCATGTACTGGATCTCGAGGACACAATGACATCGCAACCCCATTATCTTATCGATCGGCTCAACACCGGCTCAGACATTACTATAGTTAGCACCCAAGAGCCTGACCCATTCGGGCGCCTGATCGAAGCGTCTTTCTCTGTCCAAGCAAGAGACCGAGATTGGGCGCTTATAGAGTTCTTTAAAGAAGGAGCAGCCTCATCTGATTTCTGGAAGTACAGCCTCGAAGATACGAAGAAGGAGAGATATTCCCTCGGGCCATGCACGGGAGTCGTCGAAACTCGCCCAGCTGTCATTCCTCCAGGGCTTGCTCATATCTCTTCGCTGCCAGCTATGGCAGTGCTTCCTTCTGGAGAACGATTTGTTGACGTATATCCGGTAACTATGCCAGAATTTTTCGGTAAGTGATCATCATCAGATCAGAAATGTGCTGATTCCATGTGTAGCTTCGGGATTACCTAGTGGCAGCTCCGGCCCTTGGGTCACATCCCAGCCGCTGCATCCTCAAGATGTGGTTTCTTCTATCCAAATACATGGTATGATCGTTGCAGATGATGAGTTTGGCGATCTTTACATTGTACCTCTACGCGATATCCTGAAAGATGTTCAAGAAGTACTTAACGCCAAATCAGTCAGACTTCCAAACGATTCGGAAGAGATCAAGACGTTGTTTGCGGCGGACCGGTTCACAGGCAGTAGTACCTCCATTCACCAGGCACCAATTGCACCTCAGCCAGCAGAGGAACACAACATACCTTCTGCTTCAACGAGCTCACCACGAGCGACCACAGAGTCGAAGGATGACGTCACAAGCGTCTGTTATTGTTGTCAATGCGGCAACAGCGCTGCGAGTACATGGAATTCGTACTGCTTCAATTCTTTTCATGTACGGTGCTTCTTTTGCCAGGTGGAAAAGGTTTGAGCCGAGCGCTGAAACGTAGAGGGAACAGAGTGGAGATGAATTCGGAAACAGACTCAACGCAATATGAAGCAGCTCGTTTCTGTTGGCTGAATACCTCTTAAGAACACGTGAACGTTCTGTACACTCACGCAATGCAACAAATTTCAAGGAATCTTGTGGCTACTAGAACACATAGATTAAATAGCTCTAAAGTGTAATAATATTAAATTCATGTGTTGCTAATTAGCGTAGTGCTGGACAGATAGTTGATTAAAAAATGAAGTTTTTTCGTACAAATAAGTTCTCTTGTTACAGCTAGCGGTATCTCTATCTATAGTCTAATTCTAGGTAGCATTACTATTCTTGGAATGTGCAGACCTATCTAATTTTAGTACGCTCACAAGTATCAGCTAGTACGCTAGTGAGCACTAGCAGGTAACCAGACAGTGAAGGCCTAGAAGTAGTAAGCTCTAGCATAGAAGTTGCGAGCTCTAATATGGTATAAGTAGGCTTCTTTAGAGTCTCTCCTACTAGATTATTCCACTACAGCACTTCAGGTAGATACCTTTGATCAGCAGAAGAACACTACAAGAACACGCTATGCAGAGCTCTCTTACTATAAGCTGCCTTCTATAGTAGTGCTGTAACTCATAAACTATTAAAGAGATTCGGTGATCACGGGAGAAGATGCAGTGAAGTAGAGCAGGAAGGGTATTTTCGTAGTTTTGGATAGACTAATCACTGCTCTACTCAGGGCAGTAGGGGATGGGCCTTAAATACTCCTTCCCTTCAGCCAAGCTACGGCCCATTCTAGCCATACTTGGTTCAAGTCCTGACATAAACCCATGGCTTAGCACGTTATCTATAGCTCCTAGGAGGTTTCTAGAGACCAATACTCTTTTACAGCATAAAATGCCTTTGTTTAGTTGTGCTCCTTCAGGCTACTTACACCTTAGCAGCTAATTGCTGCTCTTTACCATGTGGGCCCTCTGTCGGTACTTATACGTATAACAAAAAGAGTGGGGGTCTGTACATTTTGAGAGCCACAATATCGCTGATAGGGACTGGAAGGAAATAGTGTAGTTAGAGCGAAATTGTTTCTAACGTTACGAGACGAACGGAGTATGAGACATGCCAATGCCCAAGGAGAGGAATTCAGCACGTCCAAACGAATGTCATTCATCTCACATATACATCTTCAGATCACCCTGCTAATCTGCCTCACCCTATATCCCGTTCTATCATCCTATATACAAACCACTCCGCCTGTTTGATTGCCAAAGTCTAGAAAGAGGGCTTAGCGTTCTTGAGCAACATCTCAAAGTAGGCCTGGTTCCACTGTCCCGCCTCAGGGCTGGGCTTGAAGCTCTCCTCCTTTCCGCAGAAAGAGTCATAGCGGACAGCAGATGAGTTGCTCGTACCGTCGCTCTCGCCACCAGGCTTGACCCACACAAAGCTGTCGACGAGACTGCTGCCAGTTGATGTCGTGGGGCGCACACCGAAGCCTGCTCCGTTGATGTTGCACCAGTTACCTGGAATTAAGTTAGTCAGTGCTCTTCTGTAGCGCAAAGGTGGTCGTATAGAAAGAACAGGAATAATTCACGTACCCCACTCCTTGCGCAGACCCTGAACAGCATTGCGGCCCGTGTCAACGATGGCCTGGGAAGGCATGCCCGCAGCGGTCAGGTAAGGGGCGAAGAGCTCGACGTACGACTTCTCGTTCTGCGCCTTGTTGTACTGAGCGTCAGGGGTGTTTGAGAACTCGCCGGGCGTCAGATTGAACGAGTTCCAGCCGGCGACGTTGGTGGAGATGCCACGTAGCGACTTTGGCTTGCCGGCGGCGGTGTACGCGTCTGCAAGGACCTGAGCGCCAGGCTCTGTCATAAGTGTTAGCGACAAATTTGTATCAGGGTACGTAACCGGGAGATCGTACTCAGGTTGTCGTTCCAGCCGAGCCAGCCACCGTGGCCAGCATCAAGGTACATGGCTACGTTGGGGAGATTGAGCGACTTCAGGGCGTATGCGACACCCTCGCGGTAGCCGGCAGCGGATGCCTGGCAGGGGGCGAGGTTGATGTTGGTGACGAGGTTGGGAAGAGAGTCGGGCTCGATGATCAGTGAGATGGCAACCTTGGGGTATTTCTTGATGATGGCGACAATGGCTATTACTGTTAGCGAAGGCCCTTAGGACACGTAGGATAGTGATGGACATACGGTCAATGTACTGTGTCTTGTAGACATCGACCTGGCCAACAGCAAGCTCGCCGTTGGAAGCCTTAGCGGCGCAGTCACGGCCAGGGAGGTTGTAGATGACAAGGGCTGCGATCTGGTTGCAAGCAACGTTCTTGATGGCATCCTCGACGGAAGCGATCTTGGCTCGAGTGTCGCTAGCAATTGCGTTAGTCGGTCATTCTAGATTGAAGGCAACGCAAACTCACATCCAGAGGTAGGTTCCGACCTGCGCGACCTTAGTAGCCTTGGCCTTCAACGCGCTGTCGGTGATGGAGGCAGCTGCGGAGATGACCTCAGAGGAGTAGAACTTGTTGGCGTAGATCGAACGTCCAGCAAAGGGGTTACCGGACAGAGTAACAGCGGTGGCACACGCACTCGCTGCCTGACGAGCAGTGATGGGACCCTGCTCAGTGGGTGTGGGAGCAGCGAAGGCGCCAGTGATGGCGGATGCCAGCAGGGCAGTGAAGGTGAGCTTCATGTTGGCGAGGCTGGAAATGAGAGGAAGCTTCGTGGTGTGGTTGCTCGAATATCTGAAGAAAATGTCTACCTTTTATAACTATCGTTGCGTGGAGCGTACTACGAATCTGGTACCTGACGTGACTGGAGGCGGCTCATCAGGAACCAGGCCCGTAAACCGCGAAGGGGTGATCTTCCTGGTCTGTGCAGTTGGGAAGATGAAACTTCAACGGACATTGGCCGCATGTTGTCAACGGGCATGCTATAGCAGGATCATCAGTCATATGGTCATGGTATTATTGGAGAATGAGGAACCTCATCTCGAAAGTGGCGGGATCTCGGTCCTGTGTCTACGGCTTGTCAGCGCAAGATAGAGCCGCATCTTATTTGCTAAATGTCATAGAGATTCCCTCGTCTGAACTGTTCAGAGTGCTGCCATCTGGAAAACCGTCGGTCGGGCTGCTGAATACTGTTTTGATGAGTTCTGCACTGACAGTAGTCGGTCGCCACTCAAGACATCAACTCGGTGGGCGAAGATAGATGAGCCTTCATTTGAGCCGCGTTGCAGCTGCAGGTGTCGTGGTCGTGCTTGGGGTAGTTTCCCCGCAGATATGCTGGCCTTACAGGTCGTGGGGCTCCGCAGGGTTGATCTTTAGACAGGCGCCGAGGACAATAACTCGCGAAGCTGAATGGTCACGTAAAGTGAGCTGGTTTGAGGTTTGTTGGTTCTGTTAGTAGACTAATATCGAGCAATATGGAAAGGACGCTAGCGCCACTTGTACTCCCCGAATAAGCACGGGATAAACTGCCTTAATGCGCTCAAGCCTCGTCTTGTGACTTTGCAAGCCTTGATTGCCCACACTGTGGGGTGGTCGTGGGAAGCTTGGGTAAGGCATACTGGAGCCTCGTTAGCATGAGGGTATTGTGGTATAAACATGTTCATTCATCAGCCTACGTGGGCTTGATGCTACAGCCTAAATGCATCGAGCAGTCGCAGCCGCGGTTGTTCAAGTCACGCGCCGCAATTTCCAGTAACCAGTACACCATGATACGTTTCCATTAACGCCAGTAATGCTCAAAATGCTTCGAATCCATCTGCTATACGTTGCTAGGTCCTGGCTTCCCTTGCCCAGGATCGAGAAGCAGGTGAGGCTTCAAGAAACCATCATCAATCTGCTTGAATGCGTTCGCCGGATCGTGGCTCAGGTCGTTGAAAAGTTGTTTGACTGCTCCGGTTGCGGTTGCAACTCTACTTGAGCCCTCTGCTGCACCCGTTTCTGCCATTCTGTGACCTGAGGTTGGGTACAGAGGGTCAACTGTTGTGCCTAGCGGTGAGGTCTGGCGAGAGGATCTACGTGCACTGGGCGGCAGGTCAAGATCAGCGTCATCCTCGTCAGCAGAGTTGCTGTCGCCAGGGCTGAGTAGACCCTGGTCCGCACCATCGGCGAAGCGCTGTTTGCTCGAATTTCGCCGCATAGGCTGCCCATTGGGACGTGTAGGTGGGCTGTTGCGGTTCAACGAGCCGCTGGAGTATGCGCCATTTACAGCGTTGAGTCCAAAGCCGTTTTGACTGGGTTGTGGGGTGTGACCGATTCCTGAACCCTTGTTGCGCTGGAAGGTGCCGCCGTTAACGACCTCAATGTCAAATTCATCGTCGGAGTCAATCTCCTCGACAACCCCAGTGCGAATGCCCATGATCTCTAGCATACGCGCCGTCGTACCGCCGAAGATGATGACAGTCAAGACGACCACTACAAGTACAGTAGCACGGAGAGTATCGCCGTTGTTGCCCGTCAAACCGGCTGCAAGAGCAACACCTACAGCACCTCGCAATCCTGCCCAGTAGATCATGGCCTGGTGTGCGTACGGAATTTCCTCCTCGGTCGCAGTCACACCACGGCGTCGCTGGCGGTACCTCGAAACCGCATTAATGAGCCTGGAGAGAGGGAACACAGCCGCCCATCGAGCGGCGCAAATGCCAGCGACAGTGATGAGAATGAACAGAGGCTTGAAATCGAGTTGCTTGTCGGTGAAAAGCGACAACCCTAGGTAAATGAAGATGAAGTTCTCCGACAGTTGTGAGGTGACCTGGAAGACAAACTTTGTCGAAAGCTGAGTACGTCTGGACATGTTGTGATAGGCATAGTGTTTTAAACAGATACCGCAGAACAAGAGCGATACGATTCCTGTCCAAGTGTTAGTATGCGAAGAGCTGCGCACATTGATGCTGACTGACCGGACATGTGGATGGCGTTAGAGAAGAAGTAGGTGAGGTATGCGACAAGGATGATAAGGCAGGTCTCGGTCTTGGGGTAACGTCTAACATATGTGAACTTCAAAGTTAACGACGCAACGATGCCCACCATGACACCGATGAACAGACTGCCAAAGAAGACGCCAAAGAAGATGCCAAAGGCCTCGAACAGACTCATAATGCCCAACGATTCTGCGCCATCCTTGTACTTTTGCGCTGTCTCGAACAGGACGATAGCAACGGCATCGTTCAAGATGGACTCGCCAAAGATGAGGGTATACAATTTTGGCTCGACCTTGTATGTATCGAAGATGGCGAGAATCGTCACTGGATCGGTGGCTGAGAGCGTGGCGCCCACTGACATGGCTTCGACAAAGTTGATCTTGAAGCCATCGAGGGGGATTCTCGTCCAGAGAAAGAGGATGAGCCCAAGCAAGACAGCTGATATGAATGTGCCAGCAAAGGCAAAGGTAAGGATACTGCCAATGTGTCTAAAGAAGTTGCCCTAGATTGTGTTAGTGAGATGGCAGGATGCAGCGTTTGGGACGGCCAACCTGATGTAGTTCGTAGCCTGCTGAAAGAATGATTGGGGGCAGCAAGAGGTTGAAGAACATCTGGTAGTCAAAACTGACGGCGTCCAGGACGGATGCTACTGCTGTCAGTCGCAGTACGAGACCAACGACCATGCCTGAAGGGTGTTAGCGAGGGTGCATAGCGCGGTCGTTTAGGGACGACGTACCAGCGAAGATGGACAAGACGGTCTCGTGGACGGCCTGGATCTTGCGCGTCTGCATGATGTAGCTGGTGAAGAGGGCGATGATGAGCAGGACAATGAGTATGGAGAGGGCCCATGATGTGAATATCTCCTTCTGGCCAGCCTCGGGGGCTTCTTCTGCATGGGCGCATCAGCATCATGGACATGGTCGCGGGTGCAAATACAGGTGCACGGTGGATTGGACTGACCATCGGGGTCTGCGTCGACGGCATCGCGCTCTGCAGCAGTGGTCAGTGACGGGTGCTTGGGTGGAGGGGGGGTAGGCTGTCTGGCGCATACTGAGCATCTGGGACGCAATGGCCCACGCCACTGTCGACACCATGGTGGCTTTAGGAGCGCGGTCGCGTTATCATGAGCAGCAGGCGCCGGGGAGGGCGTGCGGCGTGTGTGCGTGTGCGTATGCGTGTGCAGGGCGCGCCGAGGGTGCAGTGGGTGTGCAGTGGGTGTGCAGTGGACGTGCAAGTGAAAGGTGGCTGCTCGGTGTCTCTCGATGCGCGTGCGACCAAGGGCGGCGGGCAGAGCGGTTGTGTGAGGTATGGGATGGGATGGACTGGAGTTTCTAGGGCCAGGCAACACGTTGCGCGACCGGCGGCAGTGCAGTTGGTCGTCGACGGTCAGCACTTCAGCAGCACGCGCGCGAGCAGAGCAGTTACAGTCACGGTCACAGTACGGTGTGGTGCGCCTGCGACAAGAGGCGTGCAGCAAGCTGGAGACTGATAGAGCTTCTGGCCTGCGCGTCGGCTTGCTTGCTGGGCCTGCGCGCTGCGAGCTGCCTGGCCTGTCGTCTCGACACACGCCAACCGCCGCCCACCGCCCGCCCCAAGCGGCCTAGCCTGCCGTCCAGCCTCACCGACGTCACTGGACCGCAGCTGCAGAGAACCCCAGGCCGTCTGCCGCCTCCACGGACTGCAAACTTGCCATGCCCTGCGTCTCGGTACGTCCGTCCTTCACCGCCCCTCGCCCTTTATAGGAGGACCGTCACCCCGCAAAAGCTGTTCCTGCTGCTGGCACTGCGTCTGCTGCATTGCATCTGCTCCTGCTCCTGTTCCTGCTCTCCCGTTGTCGCGAGCGAGTCCTTGCGCTGCTAGCACGGGCAATACTCGACGTGTTTGACGGGTGTTCACTCACATGCGCTAGAGGAACCCCTGCCCTTCTCAACCAGTCCAGCTAGTCCACCCAGTCCAGCCCGTCCAGCCAGTGGCACATTTTCCAGTGACGGCATAGGCAGGATCTGCTAGCACCTGCACGCTTAAACCTGTAGTGCGCCTACCCTGACCCGCTCTCAGCAATTGTTGGTCTCCTGCACTCCGTTCTTCGAGGCAGCGACTTCGTCCTTGACCGCTACGCTCGTAGCAGTCTCTCTCTCGCCCTCTCCCCCTCGCCGGCGCCGACTGCATCTCGAGTGCAGTCCCTCCCACCGCTGCCACCATGTCGTCCTCCCGTGCCCGCCGCGATAACGACGACAACGTCTCCGAGGCAGGCTCCATCTCTTCGCGACGATCGGCGCCCCAGCCGCCTCCCCTCGACACCCAGCTGTCCAACTCTGGCCGCCCTCGCCCCAAGTTTGTGTCTTTCGGCCGTGACTCTGAGCTCGGCGGCCCTCCCAACCGCGAGTTCATCAACGAATCGTCGCCTCTCATAAACCCCGCAGACCGCGCCCGTGAGACCGACCGCCTTTTGAAGGAGCCTCTGACGCCCAACTTTGGCCAGGAAGATGACGACTACTTCCCAGAGTTCGAGGAGACCAAGAGCAGCTTCTTCCTCTTCCTCTTGACTCTCGGTGGTCTGGGTCTTCAGATTGGCTGGTCAGTCGAGACTTCCAACGGCTCGGTACGTATTGTCTCATCTAAAAGCACCTGATTGCAGAACACCATACTAATTGACTGGGCAGCCCTATCTACTCTCTCTCGGTCTCAGCAAGTCCATGCTTGCCCTTGTCTGGATCGCTGGTCCTCTCTCGGGTGTGCTCGTGCAGCCCTATGTTGGTCTCAAAAGTGACAACTGCAGAATCACCTGGGGCAAGAGGCGCCCATTCATCCTCGGCGGTGCCATTGCAACCATTGCCTCCCTCATGCTCTTGGGTTGGGCACGCGAAATCATTGGCGGTATAAGCCAGATTTTTGGCGCTGAAGGCGAGTCTTATGCCGTCGTCACCTCGACAATGCTGTTCGCTATTCTGCTGGTCTACGTCCTCGACTTCGCCATCAACGTTATCCAAGCAGCCATCCGTGCCTACATTGTCGATGTCGCCCCGACTCATCAGCAAGAATCGGCCAACGCGTGGCTTATGCGCTCCGCTGGTGTAGGCAACATTGCTGGCTATCTGGCTGGGTATATCAACCTCCCTTACTACCTCCCCTGGCTTGGTGGAACCCAGTTCAAGGTGCTCTGTGCCATCGCTTCCTTCATCATGGCTCTCACCGTAGGTATTAGCTGTACCGCTGGTGAGCGAGACCCCACCCGCGACCCACCACCAGCGGAGCAGAAAGAGGGTGTAGTTGCATTCTTCAAGGGCCTCTCCGTGTCGGTCAAGAGACTGCCTGACCAGATCAAGCGCGTTTGCGAGGTTCAGTTCTTCGCCTGGATTGGATGGTTTCCTTTCCTCTTCTACATCACCACCTACGTCGGCGAAATCTACGCCGATCCTTTCTTCGAGGCAAACCCTCACATGTCAGATGCCGAGATCGACAAGGTGTGGGAAGAGGCAACCAGAATTGGCACACGTGCTCTTTTGGTGTTCGCCTGCACCACCTTTGTGTGCTCCGTCATCTTTCCATTCATCATCCCACCAAGCTTCCAGGCTCCTGAGCCCGAGCCGCAGCCACCGACTCCTGGTACACCTATGAGACCCACTACACCTTTGACACCTGCGACTCCTCACTCAATGGGTGGTTCCGGATACTTTGCCCTGAGGCCCAAGCGCACTGGACCTCCAAAGACGAAGATGGAGAAGTTTTCCGCTCTGCTTGACAAGCTGCAGATCAAGTCGCTGACTCTACGCCGTTCTTGGTTCATCTCGCACATCCTCTTTGCTGTCTTGATGGGCTTGACTTTCGTAATCAAGTCTACAATGGGTGCGACGATCCTTGTCGGTGCCATCGGTGTGCCTTGGTGTCTGACTGGTTGGGCACCCTTCTCCATCATCGCCTCCGAGATCTCCAAGCGGGATGCTATTCGCCGCGGTGTCATCAAGCCCACTGACAGCGAGACCCAGGCTATTGCTGAGGGCGCAGATACTGAAGGCGCAGACTCCGCCGGTGTGGTTCTTGGTATCCACAACGTTGCGATCGCTGCTCCGCAGGTCATTGCTACCCTGGTCAGCTCTATCATCTTCAGGGCGTTACAGAAAGAACGTGGCCAAGCTGGCGATGACAGTGTGGCTTGGGTGTTGCGATTTGGTGGGCTTTGTGCTTTGATTGCCGCATGGCTCACTCTTCGAGTACATGAAGAGAAAGACCTCGATACGGAGGAGGATGAGAGACCGACCAGGAGGAGGCGTTTGTCCGAGCTCTCGAACATGGAGTCGGTCTTAGAGGGCCGTGCAGGTCGATGATCTGGTATTGAGAAGGGCAAATTAATGACGCGTTAGTTACCACTGTACGATTGCGCTCACGACCCAAAGACGGGATTCTGTCCATGAAAAGAGCTTGGATCCTATGCATTACGCGAGCGACGGAGTTATTTGGAAGCATTTTTCGTTCATCGGAGTTATGGGCACGCACATGACACGCAATGCTATTTGAGCGAGCCTCGTTCCGCTCCTTATCGAACAGGTGACAATGTTAGAGTAGAGTCGTTACGTCAAAGAACAAGTCTACCCCATGGATTCACCATTGATAGACCACGACTAGTGCACGACGTGATTCCATTCCAAATCCATACGAAGAACGTACGACACGGACTGGAAGATATGCATATAAGGTGGGGGATTGCTGAGGCGCGGTCAAGACCAGGGTCCAGCCAAAATAGCGCGTTAGCCCCATCAACTGCACCCCACACAATGCATGACCCTGTCTCTGTCTTCCTCGTCCAGGATCCGCGATACGCAGCTGCACCAACAAGAGAAATAGAGTAGATCAGAGAGAGATGCGGGGGGGCTTCAGCTGTTAAGCACACGTCCATATCGATGCGATTGCGCTCGTCGTCCGCCGAGCCTGGAACGACCCGACCCATCGTGGCTCCACTTCTAAACGGCCTCAAACGTGCACCTGCAAACAACATGCAGCCAGTCGACGCATCGTATCCACTCGTAATGCGCCCCGAAGTCCCGCCACAAATCACACACAGCCACGCATATGCGTTGCGGCCACATCGTGGCGCCTTGCATGGCTGTGCCCACTTGGCGCTGATTGGAGTTGTTGGAATGGATACGGTGTGACCTCAGGGCTCAGCAGCAGTTGCTCTCTTTGAAAAGTTGCAGACGCTCCCACGATCTCCAAGCCGGATCAGCGGCACAGACTGAGGTAAGCGGCCAACCAGATTTGCCAAAGGCATTCGACCCCTGGCCACGGGCTTCAACCCAGGGTCCTGAGGTTCGCTCACCGAGGACGGACAATGGCACAGTGGAGTTGACGAGCTATTTCGTGATGCTGGTATTAGGAAGGCGCGATGTTTGACTTGCCCCACTTCTTCCTCACCTCGCAGTTGCCTCGACCAGCTGGTTGACGTAGATCCCCACATAAAGCTCGCAACTCCCCTCTACTTCAAACCCCTCTTCTTCTTGACAACCCTCTCCTCTACAATCTCAAGCCAGCTCTCTTTCATACAAACTATACAACCTATTTCAAACTTCATTCACAATGTCTTTCCACTACTCTGCTGAGGACATCCGCATCGAGGACGGCCACATCCTCAAGGCTCGCCTGCAGCGCGCAGACGGCGAGTGGAACGACTCTGAGATCGATCTCAACAACCACATTGGCAACGACAACGGTGGGTTTTGTCGCTTTTAAGTTGCTGCTCGTACTAATTGATGTGCAGGCCACTTCTACTGGGACGGCGAGAACTTCTCCGGCTCCGCCCAGGATGTCGAGTTTGCCATCGAGGGTGACGGCTCAGTTCCTGTTCTCCGTGCTACTCTCATCGACCAGGAGGGCAACGGTCAGAGCCGTGACGTCAACCTGTCGGAGCGTATCTCCAACAACGATGGCCAGTTCAACTACAGTAGGGTCAACACGATTAGCCTCGAATGCAGTTGCTAACTACAAAACAGACTAAATCTTGTTGCCTGTGATGAATGTCACGATGAGATAGCTGTACCAGTCAATGAGCACGGGTATGCTTACCTCGATGATGATAACGATCAATGAAAATAAGTCAAATGTCAAGTGTACCTCTTTCCTTGCTCATAACGTGTCACTCTTAACAATGGGCTCATGCCACGACTTTCGACTCTTTTCACTTTAATCTGTGTGTTCATTAATCTCAAGACTTGATTTCCTTTTTGCTTTGTTTTGTACTTGATCATACGGAGACAAATCCTGTTCGAAGCATCCGGATACAGTAAGTACCAGTACAATCAAGCAATGAAGCAGCTACCGGCACGGCAAGTTGCTGTGGCTTCTCTCGCCGTCTCATGCTTACAGTATATGGAGGTATGATGTAGTAGCGATTGCGGGATTAAGCAAGGCCTTTTGCGCTGCCGCAACGTCACCACCAGCCCCGCCACAGTTCATGCAATTACCACGAACAATAGAGACCACTCTTGATATGTATACGACATACCATTGAACGGTCACGTGGTAGTACTACAGCTCCTACCGGTACATATTTCAACCCCATAGCGCGGTTACACACACGTCAAACTAGGCCACGAAGACACTTGCAACTACGGCTAACGACGCTAGAGAAGCTTCGTGTTGTTCCGAGATACTACACAAGAACTTGACGAAATCATCGAAGTCAAAGTAAAATTGAGGTCAAGCTGAGATAGACTAGCATCATCTGTTATACGGTATGAGTACTGTCGGCCCAAAATCCCATTGTTCTTGGGTTGCGACATGTGTACGCAGCCTAAGAGCAGAGCTCTCTTCTTGAGTCCCGAATCGATACGATCGTGCATCACAGGGCTCGAAACGCTCGTCTCGAACTAGGAACGCGATGAAGCCGCGATGCGTAACCAGCACGATATTCTTGTACGTCTTCGAGAGCTCCTTCAGTCGCTGCCGAACATCCTCTGCACGTACAACCGCAGCTTCCATGGTGTAAGGCGGGTGATCCCATTCATCAGGGCAATCAGCAAAGTTGAGCTGCGGAAATTTCGCTGATACGTCTTTGCGAGACAGACCTTTGTTGCACTCGGCCTCGTAGGTCTCGCGCAAGTCAGGCCAGATTTGCACATCAACTGAGGGCGGCTGGGTGCAAAATACATCAGGAAACATGTTCACGGCGGTTTGTATAGTACGAGTCATTGGCGAGATGATGATCAGGTCGGGTGCAGCTGGGAGCTTAATGTTCCTCGTGGCTTCTTGTCCTGCCGCGGTTAGAGGAGGATCCCGGTGAGGATACCCACGCTCGACGTTGTGTAGCGACTGTCCATGGCGTACAATGTGAATTAGCGGGGTTGAGGTATGTTCTGTATATTGGTCAGCACCAGTACCTTGAAACATCCTAAATGTATTTACCCTGCGTGGACGAGGTCATCGTGCTTTGTGCTGACTCTTTGAAGTTTCTGGCCTTTTGGTTGTGTGTTTCTTTCCTTTGATATATAGGGTGACTGCACCACGAACATTGACCGCGTACTTCACAGCCTTCAGTTGCCGGTGTAAGGTTAAGGTTGTGGGTCCTTGATCCCTGCATGGATCGCGCGCGATGACGTTAGCGCATCCAGAAAAAAAGTTCGGAACCGCGATCTCGGAACAACTTCAACACCCACGATGCACTCAATACACCGCGCGATACGGCCGCTCGCCACGTCCTTCCAGCTTCCAAAGTCCGCGGCATGGGTCCAATTGGCCAGCGCGATACCGTCGCCATCATGGTCGCGCTCTTTCCATGCGTCCTCTAGCCTTAGGGTAGTTGACCTTGCATACAAGCTCCACGATAACAATGGACAAGCCAAGGGTGACCCTATTGTGATCATACACGGACTTTTCGGGAGCAAGAGGAACAACCAGAGTGTCAGCAAGTATGCAAAGCCTCGTCGTTCCCCTGAACAAAGACTAACAAACTGCAGTGTCTTTGCTCGCACCCTCTCCCGACCCGTCTACGCGATCGATACACGAAACCACGGCGAATCGCCTCACGATAAGACACACAACTACGTTGCTCTCGCAGAAGACGTCGAAGCCTTTCTCCAGAAGCACAATCTCAAGAACTCGACCTTGATCGGTCACTCTATGGGCGCAAAGACGGTCATGGCAATGGCCCTGCGTAACCCTTCATGCTGCGCAAACATTATACCCGTAGATAATGCTCCTGTCGATGCTGCTCTATCCTCCGACTTCCCCAAGTACGCAGAGGGCATGAAGAAGGTCGAAGAGGGCAAGCCGAAGAGCCAGAAAGCTGCAGACGAGATCATGCAGCCGTATGCCCCAGAGCTGCCGGTCCGACAGTTCTTGCTGTCGAATTTGATGCGCTCGGCACCCGGCGAGCCGATGCAGTGGAGAATTCCCATCAACATCCTCGGCAAATCACTCGACAACATGGCCGACTTTCCTTTCACGAACCCAGACGAGCACATGTTCAGCAAGCGCGCCCTTTTCATTCGGGGTACGAAGAGTCACTATGTAAGTGACGAGACACTGCCTATCATCGGACGCTTCTTCCCACGCTTCGAGTTGGTCGATGTAGAATGTGGACACTGGGTTATTAGTGAGAAGCCCGAGGAGTTTATCAAAGCGGTTGTGGATTTCCTCAAGGAGGAGTAATTGTTAATATCCAGTACTCGTACTGTCGGACGCGAGTTGATAGATACTGTGTCGTTGACAGAAGCAGGCGCACATAGAGCACGTTGCTCAATCCATACCCATAGATTTCACTTCCATAGACCGATTCAACTACCAAAAGTTATACCATCATCTTCAAGCGAAGCAACAATCATTAAAAAGAAGTCTTCACTGCGACACCGACCTACCCCATCTAATCCTATGCCAAGTCACTCTCACATCTCTTCCTCCATCTCCGTCTGCTGCATCACGCTCAACAACCCTGATCGTTACCGACCTACGCGAACTGTCTGCAGCAACCACACTCCACCTCCCCGAACCCAGCCTGAGTTCCGGCCTGGCAGCATATATAATCTCCTGAATTTTCCTGTCCGGCAACACGTCGTCTGTCCAATACGACCAAGCACCAACCAGGACACAGAGAAGCGTGAAGAAATTCGCGAGCGCGTAGGGAACGAAGAGCCCGTAGGCTTTGTAGGAGTAGCGGTTTACGTCGGTGGTTAGACGGACGGTTGTGTTAGTGAGGTTGCTGTGCAGTATTGATCAGTAATGGAAGAGTCTTCTGGTAGATCTACCTACGTGAGAAGTGCATTATGCATGAGGCTGACTGTAGTATTGAAACTCAGCTCCTCGATCAACACATCCAAAGTCCTGTTTCTAGCCAGAGCCTTGTCTCTCAGTCGTTGGTCGCTCAAGTCGTACATTTTAGACGTGTTCTGGTCCTGATAGAGCCCCTTCTCCTCGTCGAACTCGAAGAAAGCGTCGAGATCGAGACTGCCGAGGAGACTGGTGCGTTGGATAGGTGAGTCGATGACCCCAAACTGACTTGCGCCGCGGACAACGGGCGCGGCTGATTCGCTATGGGTGGTGGTAGTGTTGGGCTCAGCATACCATGCGAATTTGCCGACTAGCTGGTCGCAAAGAACCCACATGAAGGCGGTGTAGGCGTGCTGGGTCATGTTTGAGTCTTTGTCGAGACCGTCGGTTGGGAAGGGAACAGTGTCGCCAATCGTGTAATTTCCTGAGACAGTTTGGACGCCATGGTACTGAGTGATGTTGAGATTGTATGATGCGTTGTAGGGCTGACAGACCTGGTAATGGCGGTCTTTGACTCTGTTACCACTCTCATTGATCCTAGGGCGCTTAAATGACATCCAGAGCTGGTTGGTGGGCCTAGATGGTGTTTGTTGTCGGGGATGCCAGATTGCCGTAAGATCTTCTGAGCTGTTCCAAGTAGGTACGAAGCTGAAGTACGCGCTGTCGCTCTCTTCTGCAAAGCCCCACACGGACAGCATGTTCTCTTCAAGATGTTTGTTGATTTGACTTGCCATTGTCATGTTGGCTTCTTCACATCTTATGATAGGAGCAAAAAACTGCACAGAGTACGCCGAAGTGTTAAAAGGTAGGTCCGCAGTGAGAATCTCTCCGAATGATGAAGTGGCAGAAGCAACAAGCCCCAAAATAGTTCTTGGACCAGTGAAGATCCGACTTTGATCATCGATATATTGTCGTGTGCCTCGGCGTACTGGTGGTGAGTAAGAGTATCGATGAGCCTCGCCGCTCAGGGCTATATTCGGATACGGCATATCTGCAGCAACCTCTGTCACTGCAGTACTTGCATAGATGAATAGAGTTGCTGGAGTGAAGAAGGGCGGCAATAGCAGACTCCTTCACACCGTCAGCCAGGGAAGTCACACAACCGTGTTGACTTACCAAGCAAAGAATGCCAATGCGCTTCCCATTCGAAGCTTGCTCAGCATCTCCAAATTCAACAGAGATAGGACAGAGGTGTCAGCGCTGAAAGCAGCGTTCCAAGCAGAAACACTCATCTCTTTTCTCTTCACAGTCCGCCAAAGCCACTGAGTGTAGGCCGTCCAAACACTGGCTCCTAGGCAGATTTGTGCCAGGAAGGCGCATGCGGTACCGAACCTTTTCAAGTAAAGACATGGTCAAGCTTTAGCAAGATTCTTCGCCCTACCTGATTTTTTCCTCTTGTTGATTTGAGTCCCCTACTATTTTGCCACTAAGCTTGGGATAAAATACGCAGTGCGCTATGCTGACTGTGGCACCCAGTACGAAGAAGAGCACCATGATGAATGGCGATCTCCATCTGTGAATGCGGCGCTTAGTCCATCCGGGTAAGTTCTTCGGATTAGTCGGAAGTGTGGGTACTATAGTGGGAGACGATGCGATGGTCCTAGCATTTCCGCTTGGTAATAACGGGCTTTGGCTCGATGCAGGCGTGAGGGTATCATCGAGACTCAGATGCCCATTTGTCGGAAGTGAGGGACTACCGGGTTCAGATCGCAAGGCTGATGGTGGAAGGTCCAGGTGGGGTACACCTGTTGTGTTCCCCGTTCCCTGTTGCTTGTCCATTGGAGAGATCGCATTGGGCGTGGTAGCACTCATAATGTAACGATGGCACGTTGCAATGTATTGCAGAAAGGTAGATACATAGAGGATGGTACATACACGTTGTTCACAAGTCCTGTGAACATGCCTTATTTAATAGCAACCCACAAGGCTGATTTGAAGGCTGCTGCGGCACAAACAGGCAACAACAACAGCCTGACTGGAGCCATGAATTTGACGAGTATTTCAGTAGCCGAAGTACTTCCTGGGACTAGTTTCAATTGGTTGAGTGCCAAGTTGGATAATCATGGAATGTGGCTACAGCCTTTCGAACATAGCCATCAGCTTTGCGGTAGCGTAAGCGACATTTCTTCGCTCTTACGGTCTGTCCATGACTCAACCGCGGGAAGCTGCATGAGAAATATGCTGAGCCTTGTATTCCGAGATCAATGTGTATCTATGACAGAATGCTATGCTCAGAAGATCTGAAGATTTTCCTCATGTCTTCAGGCGTGTCAATTAGCAGGGGTGCGTATGTACAGAGCCACCGCCACGAACGGAGCAACATCCGTTCTGTTACACACGCCGATTGCAAAAAGTCGAGACAATACCCTTGCCCTCGGTAAGCGCAATCATCAGGACGACAGGTACAGCCTATCAGCACACCTAATGAAGCGTCATGTGCAATTCTCGACTGGAACGCATTGTTGAACACGCTCGCATTTAGTGGGCGTACAACGAGGCAGACTCGTTCGTCCAGAGCTTGAGAACTCTAGTGGCTGAGGGCACCATGCAGCTAGTATTTCCGAGATGATGTGCATATCTGACTCTACTTTTTTGTTGTACTTGAGTCTTGCGAACATTGATTGAGGTAGACTTCAGTCGTTCGAAGGTGTCTGGAAGCAACTCAACAGAAGCTTGACCAGAAGCTTTCTGTCCACGGGCTTTGCGATGTACCCACTCATGCCTTTGGCAATATATGCTTCAGCTTGACCTTTCAGTGCGTTTGCAGTCATTGCAACGATGGGCATGCGGAACCCCTTTTCCCTCAGCTCGTACGTGGCTGAGACGCCATCCTGCACCGGCATGTTGACATCCATCAAGATAAGATCGTACGGCACCGAGGCGTGTTTTTCGTCGGCTGACTGGATCGTCTTCGCGACAGCTTCTTTGCCATCAACAGCAACGTCAATGTTCGGAAAGCCGAGTCCTGCGAGCATTCGCAGCATGACTTTGCGGTTGATGAAGTTGTCCTCTGCTAGTAGAATGCGTTTGTCTACAGCGACGTGTTTCAATTCTTCCATGGGATTAATGACCGACGGCGTAGGAATTCGTAGGACGTCTAGTTCGACACAAGGAGTTTCAATCAGGTGTAGCTGCTGGCATTTTTTGAGCTTGATGGTAAACCAGAAAACGCTGCCTTGTCCCTCAAGATTGGGATGAAATCCAATCCTGCCGCCCATAAGCTCTGAAAGGTTTTTACAGATGCTCAAGCCAAGACCCGTGCCCTTGTATCTCTTCGTGGCAGAGTTGTCGAATTGAGTAAAAGGAGTGAAGAGAGAGTCGGCGGATGCTTCTGGAACGCCAATACCTGTATCCACAACTTCGGTGCGAATTATAGAGAATTCCCCATCCTCGCTTTCAAGTTTGGCATCTAGTCGAACAGACCCTTCTTCAGTAAACTTGGCAGCGTTTGAAACCAGGTTTTGCACTATCTGACGATATCGGAGACTATCTCCCTCAGCTGCGATAGGTAGCTGAGGATCGAGGTTACTTTCGAACTTTACTTGGGGACTGAATAGTTTGTGTTGCGCTCGGTGTACTGAATGCACAATGTCTGCAATGTTGACTATGTCGTGGCTAATAGAAAAGCTACCGTTGGCTAGCTTGCTGTAGTCGAGAATGTCGTTGATCACTTGAAGTAATACTTCGCCGGACTCTTGTATGACACGAACAAGATCCAGCTGATCGAAGTCGAGTTTCGTGTCAAGCAGGAGGGTCAAAGCCGAGAGCAAGCCATGCATAGGGGTCCTGATCTCGTGGGACATGTTGGCAAGAAATTCTGACTTCAGCTTCGATGCCTCCTCGTAGGCACCGATGAGTTGTTGCTCGGCCTTTCGGCGGTCAGTCAAATCTCGAGTGACTTTCGAGAAACCAATAAGTATGTTTTCTCTGAAGATAGGGGTGATGACAACATTGGCCCAAAATCTCGAGCCGTCTTTTCGATAGCGCCACCCTTCATCTTCACACCGCCCATCGCGCAGTGCATCTCGAAGTTCTCTGCCAGGCTTATCCGCTGCGCGGTCTTCGTCGCCATAGAATTTAGAGAAGTGATGTCCAACAATCTCTGATTTTGTGTATCCTTTAAAGGCTTGGGCTCCAGCGTTCCACGTCGCAATGTTCCCATTTGGATCCAGCATAAAGATGGCATAATCTTTGACGGTTTCGACGAGAATGCGGAAAGTCTCATTAGTGTATACGCGTTCCTCGAGCTCTAGTCTCTTTCTGTGCTCTTCCGTAACGTCGTGAAACTCCATCTGGGTACAATGAAGGCTGTCATTACGGTATATTGGAACTGTACGAGTTCTCCACACTTTTTGGTCTTCGGTCAGATGGTCGTGTTGCGCCGGTGAACCAGTTTGACTAACGGTCCGAATGGCTTCGCGGGCCGAAGCGAGGACTGGGAAATTCGATGTTCGGTCGAAAATGTCATCTGCGTGCCACCCAACGAGCTGCTCACGCTTGCCACCAGGCGAGGTCATAACAAGGCTGTCCGATACTTGCACAATGTTGCGCGTTGCATCAAGGATAAGTGTAGGCACAGGCGTGAAACGGAAGACGTCGAACTCGGCGCTACTGGCATCGCAAACGCTGTCAGGTCGTCTTGGTGACGGGAGATCTACAAGTGTAGAAGCAGGTGATTTTGGCAGATTGGTATCCAGGGATGGGGCGACAAGGCCTGCCATCTTGTCGCATTCAAGAGCCGCCGAGCTATGCTATTTCCGGCCGGGTGGTTGATCTACAGTGTTGAAGAGGGAAAGTATCCAGGAGTAATCGTACGAGTACTGCATAAGAAGCTTCAAAAGCCGGGGTCAGGCCAGCCTTTTGTGCCGTCGCCCCTTTTGGGCAACCGTCACTCGCAGAAAGAAACTCTGTGTAGCCCATGGAGGCTATTCCAGAAGTCAGACGTGGCCCGTGCACGCTCCATCACTGGCGATCAGCGGTTTCCAACTGCTGCCACTTCATTCCTCCAACCTGCATTTTGGCGAACGAGCAGATCAACCTACACATACAGCAAATGCGGCTGCGAAAGAACTGCATGTTGTCTCATAGCTGTGACAATCCTTGAGACTTGAAGTGCTGTTGTGTGGTCATTAGCCGGGTGCGCAAAGCCTCTGACGCAATAATCATGCCATCTTATCTCCAAGCAAGCCGTTGTGGAAACCGTTACGAAGATTCTCGTCTCGCATACCTGTCCAAAAGCACGGCCACCATCTAGACCATGAACAAAAGGCTCCACTCTTGTCCAGAACATCTTCTTTCCGCGCCAGCGCTTAACATTAATGGTTATCGTCTACACGACACGACAAGGGAATTGCTCAAAAGTCACATGTAGGTCCATGTATTCGAAAGCATCTCAGAAACAACCACCGGCACTCGAGCGAAATTGGCCCTCGCGTCGCGTAGACTGAGTTGTCTGCTTAACCACGACACGGCAGCAAAAACAACGGGTCCACTCTTGTGGATGCCGGCTCAAGAGAAAGATGACTGCTAAGCGGGCAGATGAATATAGCAAGCTAAAGGTCGAGCGTCAACTGATCTCTACACTGTACGGATGAAGGCCTTGTCCGAACGCTGGACTTAGCCCAGTTCAGTCCATCATCAAGATCTGACAGATCTGGGGATCTAAATATACAACTTATCCCGAGTGGGCCCCTCGAGCGTCACCCGGCCCAAACGCGCTATCATTTCAGCGTGGATCATAATGATATAGCATCATGGCTGGAATTAAGTAGCATGCCAGCGCAAACAGGCACAGTTCTCTTTTCATACACAGTGTTGAAAGAAGCTCGCGTATCATTCGGGATTGATGACGTCGCCATGGAACTTACTTACTTTCTAGACGAGTGGCGACGCGTGCTTACCTGTATTTATATCTCAAGCATAGCTCACCAGATACGGGTCAGAACACTTCGTCTCATATGATAGTAACAACCTTGGCACTTGACGTTCTCACCGAGCGCTGTAAGGCGGTAAATTCACGGAAGTATTAGCATACTGTCTGCAGCTACCACAGTCAGCTCTCATCATAGTCTTGCTGTTTGCATTCTAGAACTCCACGCGAAACTGTTTTGGTGGTGTATAGTCTTTCACCTGTGAGGAAATCAAGACTTGAGCAACTGGTACTTCGTCAAATCACCATTAACCTGCCTCGAAAGCGTCTGGCTTGTGCAATGAGCAAGCTTGAGCGCCAACTATCGTCATCCGTATCGCGAAAGTGTCAACCTCCAATTGACGTGACTGAAAGCTCAAGCGTAATGGTCTCATCACTACCTCGGATAGCATGCAATCTCTGCAGTCTTCCATGCTCCCATCTTTCAGAGTCTCTCCGAGGACATCGATAACGAGAACCACGAGAACAGAGCCGAGTCTCGAGGAGGCACCTCCATTCAAAGTTGATCCCTTGCAAGACTCTATCTTAAGTACAGCTTTAACAGAAGTCAGGGTTTTGGGCAACGAACAGTGTCTAAGCCAACCCACAATACACCCTCCTGGAAGCTTAGTC
This sequence comes from Neodidymelliopsis sp. IMI 364377, assembly GCA_027946375.1. Taxonomy (NCBI): domain Eukaryota; kingdom Fungi; phylum Ascomycota; class Dothideomycetes; order Pleosporales; family Didymellaceae; genus Neodidymelliopsis; species Neodidymelliopsis sp. IMI 364377. The sequence continues at coordinate 121,582 of JAPEUT010000021.1, forward strand.
GATTATGGTTTGTCGAGTCTGCAAGAAGACGCCATTGTGAGCCCCCTAGATACAAGTCAACAACATCGCTGACACTTTGGTAGCTCTCCCTAGTCCCCGGCTGCGATCTCCAAATACCTCACGCTCCATCAATGGAAGAGATGCTTGTAACGGATTCTTTTCCGGATTTCGATACAGGTGATGTTCTCATACATACTGATCTAGTCAAGCCCACCAAACACTGGCAACTCTATAGTACGGTCCTTGCTCGATACTCTCCATGGTTTAAGCAATTACTAGTGCAGTGTTCAAATTCAAAAACACTGACTTGGTACTCATTTGAAATCAAAAAAGCAAACGGCCAAGTTGAGCTGGTTCTCCAGCACGCGAAAGGTCATTGCCCAGCTCTTCAAACCAGTAGCATCCTGAAAACCATTATCGTCAAAGACGAGACCTCTGACGACAAGGCGCACAACAAAAACACGATCAATATCCACAATAAGATCTTTGGGGCCTTCTACAATGTCTCTCCACGTCTCGTAGCCAGCGACATCAGCACTGCTATAAGAGAAGCCGAAGAGCTCGTCCAGGTGGCACAAAATCTCGGATGCGTCCACCTCATCTCTTCACATAATGGCAATGCTCTTGTACAATATCGACATTCTCTCTACAAAGCCATACTCCACGACCCACCACGCTACCTTCTTCTCTCGCTCGCTCTCGAAAACGAGTTCATCTACACCGAGTCACTCATCCACCTCATCGGCACACCCTCATTGGCCCTGGCCCACAAGACGCACCTTTCTCCCCGAAAAGATACATCGTCTAATCGCCAGAAAGTCCCGCGACCTCGACCACGAGGTTCTTGAAGTTGAGCGAGAACTTCTCTTGCTAACAATAACGACGAGCAAAGGCGAATCGTGCCTTCCAGAATACCACCCGCAATCCGATACCTGGTTTGTCGTTCAACTCTTCCGCGGCACACTGACTCATGCCTTTCGCGATCTGGATTCCAAGAAATCCTCACTTAAGCGCGGTAGACTGTTTCGTAAGATCTGGAAGGGCGGCAGTGCATACATGGTGTACGAGGAAGTGCGACGAATGGTGCAGGGTGTGATGCCGAGTGCAGTGGAGACGTTGGAGGAAGATCTACAAATCCTCAAGGAGTATTCGAGTCGGATCGTGAAGGACCTGGCCAAGAATGAGCTGAGCTTGGATGTTGAAACGAGCAAGGTGGGATGGTTGACTTGTGCCAAAGTCGAGAAAGAGGACGTACCATGGCGGGCGGAGATTGGATAGAAAACAATGATTAGACTGGCAGACTAGGACGCACGAAGTGCTTCCATGTGTTCTTTCTGCTTTAGTGGGAACTTTAGCATATATCAACATCATTGACAAGGCGGAACGGAAGAAAAGACTTCGATTGTCTTACAAGAACAAGAAACTTGCTGTGGGTATCATTTTGAGCCAAGAGAGATATGAAAGTCGTCTAACACTAGCATCTATCTCCGTGAGGTCGAACCGAAGCCTGTACTTTCGTGCCTTGTGTTTGAGAAGCTGGAGCCGGATCCGGATGAGGATCGCGAGCTGCCTTCCCCATTATTCCATCCACCACTATTACTGCCCCATCCATTGCTGGTCTGGTTGCCTCTGTTCGCCATGCGTCCAGCTGCATAACCAGCTGCGGCTCCACCTAGTGCGCCAGACCACATTCCAGGTCTCCATCCTTGTGGCTGATTTGTTCCATACCCATTGTCTTTGCCGGGCCTTCCTTGGTAATCGTACGGCGGAGGCGGGTCATCGGTATCGTCGTTTCCACCCCACCCTCCACCACCGCCCCAGCCTGGCCTATTGCCAGCAGCGCCTCCAGCACCAGCAGGACCTTGTCCCCATTGTCGGACGATGTTGTAGAGTATCCAGCCTGCGACACCAATGAAGACCATCCAGAATAGCGCAGCAGCAATTTGCTCTCCTAATGTTTTCGGTCCGTCCCTGCCACTGCTCTCGTCGTCGCCGCCCCACCAATGGCCTCCGTTTCCTTTGCCATATTTCTCATGGCCTTTATCTGTGAGAACCAGACGGTATTCGACCCCACAGCTTCCTTTCAAAATGTACGGATCGTCAGGATAATCGTAGCCTTCGCAGATGACATCCGTGGAACCCAGCTTAAACTCGTCCGGAAGCGAGGCGGTGCACGTCCATTGGATGTTTTCGGAATCGTAGTCAGAGCCAGAGTTCTTGCAGCGCATCACGTCTACTTCGTAGAGGCCTTTGGCGTTGCCACCGATGCAGGAGAGCTGACATGGTGTTAGCTCAAGCGTTACTAATGCGAAGGTTCTGACGTACCTGAGGCATGGCATCGACACGGCGATGAGACGTATCGAGGCCATTCCGCAGAGTGAGGCTTTGGATGTTGGAGAGCTTGACTTTGTCCGAGCGCAGAGCCTGGGCGCCACATGCGCTCAGTAAAGCAGCATATATGAAGTTGAGGATACGCATAGTGGTGTACGGTTTTAGGAGTGATCGTGTAGGTGTGCTATCCGCGTCGCGGGCTATGTAGGCCCATGGAGTGGCAAATGGCGAGAGGACACAGTGGTAGGGATCTCTTGAGCGAAGGCAGCAATCCAGACTGCAAGCTGAGAGGGTCTTTTAGCGTATGATGTCACCTATCAGGAACGTGGTCGGTAGGAGGCAGCTGCAGCCGACGGGCAGATATTGCCGAGCTAGGTACTCATGTGAACATCGGCAATCTATCACGCGCCATCCCTCTTGACAACACTCACAACAGCCATGAAGCAACGGATAACATATGTCGTGACGAAACCAGAGTCGTTCAATCCTGAGCAAATTCAAGTACAGAAACATGGCGGCAACAATGGCGACACATTTACCATAAGCGGTGTCAACGCAGCCAAAGAACACCGTATCACTCTTGGTCTTGATGAATTGCCTCCAGGCGTCGATGTGTAAATACTCCACGACCCCGTACCGCTTCAGACTGACTTACCTAGACCAGCGAGATTCTCAAGAGATACCATGGAATACATGCGCGATGGGCTTCGGACACTCCATACTCAGTGACTCCCCCTTTCAACTCACGTATATCGCCCGGACTGCACGTCTTCTTCACGCCTTCTGGAGACTCGGATGGCGCTCGATTTTGCAGCGATGTACACGAGGTCTTTAGTGATGAACTGAAATGCACTTCATCCAATGAGACAGCAATCAAGATGCCTAAGCTTTCAGAACGCTTCTCCATGTCTACAGCCTCCCAATATTATGCACCGCTCTCAGCTGAAGACTTCAACAAAATGGGACTGGCAAGGTGGAGCTGCTCGTACAAGAACGAAGCGTGTGCGAGATTCCAAGTGCTGTGCAGATTAGCTTCTTACATTGACATCGACTACGATGCAATTTCACAGGCTGTCGTTCTTACTGCTGTCTGGTCTGAGGCGCCTGGTCGGGAGAGTGGTTGGACAGAGACGATCAAACTCCCTGAGAAAGAGCCGACAGTCGAGATTGGAGTGCTAGCTCACGAGCCCAACACCGACCCCGAAGATGTCCAATTTGGAGGGTTCCTGACAGTGCTGGGCCGGGATGATAAGCCAAGTATAACGCTCTTATAGAATTGTTTCGCAGAACACTAACAAAGACGTCCAGAACCAACACGCTTTCAAACTCCAACAAGACACTACCCTCTCCTCACTCCCGACCCGTACAATCCCAACTCTACTCCATCCCTCTCAGCACTCAAATACACAACATCGCTGCAGCATCCCACCGGTCTCCACCCAACCTTAAGTCTCAGTTTTCCGACCGCGCACCTCATTCCACCAGACCCGTCCTGCAAACTTCACACGCACCTCACTCTACCCTCAGCGCTCTTCATCGACAAATACCAATTCAACGATCCTCTGTTCCTTGCGTCAAAGAACCTCGTCGCACTACGCAGCATAGCGGGCGCCACAGACCTTGAGGCACCAGACTGGGTCACTCCGCAATGGGGATCTGCAGCACTTTTCGAACTCGCCTCTCCTCCCTCTGACCCCTCCGACTCGGACTCGGACGCTTTAGCATCACCCAGCATGGGCGAGCACTGGAACGTGTCCATACCCCTGCATCTACGCTACCTACCTGCCTCGGCAGCTTCACACGCGTCGGTCGGCGTCCCTTGGCCCGTGGTGTTCTGGGCATGCCGTGCAGACGAAGGCGAGAAGATGAGCGCGAACCCATTTGATCGACGGCATTTGGGGTATGAAGCGTTGTTCGGGCCGAAGACAAGGTTCATGCATGTCGAACCTGTAGCAGAAGAGACATGGACGAAGGGGCAAAGGGGGGTGGGACATGGCAAGATGGTGGAGTGGATCGATGTGCCTGTGCTAGATACGAGGAATGCCGCTTGGGTCGAGTCTGGGACGGTGGGCGTGGTGATTGTCGCATTTTTGGGCTTGTGTTGGGTTTTGTTTGGAAAGGTGGGAGGCTCAAAGACGGCTGTGGAGAAGGGGAAGAAGAAACAATGAGTTCTGTCAAGTACGAATTAGGAGTGACAGAACCTGTCATGCTCACAACGAACACCAACATGGAATAGAATCAATAACATCTTTACTAATTGATTGATCTTGTTGGTTTCTAACGCCGTTGCTGACTCTTCTTTGAACTAGCTGTGGGGTATCGTACTTCCTCGCTCCGTGTCTTTACGCCATTGTCTCCAGTTTGGTCCGCTCCGAACCATCTGCACATGGCCGTTCTCCCTAGTCGTCGATGGAAATGGCCTCCACAGGCATGGGAATAGATGGGAGTGCCGTAATCGGGTTGTCTGCAAAGATTGGATGTAGGGCATAGACCGGACCAGAACTCTCCTCGCCATCAAATAGCATCAAGTTCTGAATCGGCTGCTCCCTCTGTCCGAGCACGTTGATGACATCCTGCGCAAGCTGACCACCAAGGAAAGCAGTGACGGGCGCGAGCTCACTACCCAGGTTTTGCAAGAAACTGCGGAGGAATTCTGCAGTGAGCGTGTTTGAGGGCAGCAAATGCATCTTGTGTTTCTCGGTGGCCATCATGGTGAACAGCTGTAACTGCTGGGCCTCGTGCGTAGGGAAAACGCCCTGTGCCTTGAACTGATACTCCCAGAGGGCCCGTACGCAGGTCAACAACGGGTGCACTTTTTTCAGTCTGCGGTGGTTGCCGGCGATTTCTGGTGGTAGAGGTGAGTCTTTGATGGCCATTATTGGCGAGTACACCTCCTGCTTAGTGACCGTCTCAACGGACTTGCCGTTCTCTTTCTTCGATGAAGTCTCGAGGACGCTGCGTGTTGAGCTCTCTGGCCCGACCTGTGTTGTCTTGTTGCTGACCTCGCGCTCGACAACAAAGCTGTGTTTGATCAGGTCTGCGAAGATGTAGCCGTACAGGCCGTGTGATGCGCCAGCGTAAAAGGGTCGATTTGCGAGGCGCGCGCAGATGTTTAGGTTATTGAAGGAGAGGAAGTCGAGATCTGTGGCGATGATGACATCGAATTTGGCGTAGAATTCGGCTTCGGTCTCTTTGCGTATGTCGCCCGCGTAGACATTGACTTTGACCCGGGGGTTCAGCTTCTGGACCTGGGGAGCTGCCGCTTCAGCGCGCTACAAGATGGTCAGCGTGTGGATCTGAAAAACCAGCTGCAAAGCAACCTACGTTTTTGCCCACGTCGGCGTCGCTGATGAAGAACTGGGCGCCCAGATCGTCCTCGGTGACGTTCTCGTGGTCTGCGAGGGTGATGGAGCCGATGCCCGCCAGCACAAGGTTCTTGGCAATCTCATTGGCTAGCGCTTTGATGGAGACGAGGAGGATGTTGGCGGTGCGGATCTTCTCTTGCGCCTTGACGCCCCAGAGTCTGATCTGGCGATCGTAGAGGGCGATTTCATCTACGACTGCGATTAGCTCGATGCGCGACTGTGGTTGGAAAGAAACTCTACCTGCAGATATCTTCTCTGACTCGGCTATGGCAGCGACGGTCTGGCCAGCGGCATCGTCCGCAGGGAAGGTGCCATTGACTGCTGGCGCATCCATGGGCGCGGTGAGGTCGGTCATGTTGGGCGGTGCGATGGGTACGAAAGTTGGGGCAAGCGCAGGCGCACGCGATGGAAGTGGAGGCGAGTAGATGCCAGTCAATACGACAGGAGGGCCAGGTAAAAGCGGAAGCGGTAGCGGTAGCGGTGACGGTAGCGGTGACGGTGAGATGGACGATGGACGATGGACGAGCGTGCCAGGCGCAGGCCGAGGTGAACGCGGTGTTTGGCCAGTGACGAAATCCAGGTCAGGTACCTTTGCGGCTCTAAGGCTAGCGGCTCCTTAGCCCCGCGCGGGCGTGGAGTCCGGTGGGGCCCTGACGGTGCTCGGTCGACATCACGCAGCCTCGCCGGCTGTTGCTCTCAGACACGTTGCGCGCCCAGCAGACCGACCGACAGACCGACAGACGGCCTAGCACTTTGCTCCCATCGCCGCAGTACGCTCGCGGCCTGCACCACGTCCGGCCACCGCTCTTGCCAGTTCCACAGGGACTGCGCCACACGTCATCGATGCCGCGCCCACCAACGTCGTCTCCTCCGCCAGCGAGCTTCCCCTTCACGGCAGGCCGCTTCGACTACCCGCACGCCTCGACCTCTCCCCCACACGACGCACGATCCAGCGCACGCAATGTCCTGCGCCTAGCCGACGAGCCCCCGGAGCGCTCGTCAGCCCAGTCGCAAGAGCTGAGCAGCAGTCTGCACGACTTCAGGCGCCGTTCTGCTCGGAGGCGCCAGATGCACCGTCTGCTCGGTCCACCTCGTGACAGGGATGCAGCAGACAACCGCTCTAGGCGTCCGTCTACCGCAAATCCAAACCGCTATCAAGCCACTCCAAGCGAACGCTACCTGCAACGCGCGCAAGCCCGCATCAACCAAGAGCGCGAGGCTGTCATGGACTCCGCAACCGAGCCCTTCGATACCCTCAGCGAGCGGCCCCCCTTGGTCGCCACTTTCGCCGACTGGATAGCTGCGAACCGCCCACCCACTCCTGGCCCGCTGGATGCGGTGCACAGGCGGACGAAGCGCAGGAAGCTGGATCACGAGTCCAGCAGCAACACCGAATATAGCAGCTACAAGTACGGATACAAAGGCCAAGTGGTGCCAGGACGTCTGCGCATGGAGGTCGTCAGCTGCGACGGCGGCCAGATCACCAGGGATAATCCAATGCAGATCTACGACGTCGAGAATGTCCTGAAGAACGACAAGAGCGTTTATTGCAGCGAAAGCTCCAGGTGCAACCTCCTGCTCAAGCACGTTGGTGATGCTCCTTTTGCGCTCGAGAAGATTGTTATTCGGGCACCGGACCGTGGATTCACGTCTCCGTATGTGTGTTGACTCGCCGCTTGGTGACTTACTAACAACGACCAGCGTACAGGAAGGACTGATTTTCGTAGCCATGTCTGCAGAAGAGTTGCTGTCGGGCACGTCCACTTACAGGCTGCAGCATCGCCCCTACTCGCCATCGGCTTCGCCCTCTCCAGAACGTCTTCGCTACACTAACCACGACGAGCATGTTTCGCTGAGAGAGGCAATCGGTAACCCTGATGTGTGGCAACATTCCCGTCGGCCAGTGCACGAAGACATTGAAACACACATAGAGCGACTCAGACTGCGTACTCGGCGACTAAACCAGGAATCGCGCACCCGTGCACATGTAAATCGCCAAAGGATTCCAGACGACTCCACAGAAAGCGACGGGGGAATAGACTTCGACAACTGCGATTACACCGCAGCCGCTGGAGTTGCTGCTCCCACACCATCATCTTTCAACGTCACAACTACCAGTGAAGCAGAAGAATCGTCCTCCAACGACGACTATCCCAATGTTGAAACAATGGCCGACCGTATCGAACGAGAAGGTCGCTGGCGGCCCGGTAGCGATGCCGAGGAAGAAGACTTTGTACTTCGCCGCATGGGCACAGGCGCTCGCTTTCGTCAGCTTCTCGAGTCTTCACAATTTGCCGACGATGATAGGATGCGATCACGCCGCATCGCAATTGGACCACGTTATCGACACCTCCTCGACAACACAGAACCGATCCGAGCAAGTCGACTCGCAAGACCGAGTTGCATCGATGCTGGTACCGACAACGGTGAGAATGGGGACGTAATTGCGCCACATGCGAGATTTTTCATTAAAAAGAACAGGAGCAGAATCTCCATAAAGTTCGAGCCTGCCATGTAAGCACTTGTTACTGACCTGTGAATGGCACTGATCTACTTTAGTTCTGGACGGAATGTGCTTCTAAAACTTTGGAGCCCGAAAGACTCCGAAGATGGTAACATTGACATCGAGAGTGTGCAATTCTACGGGTACTCAGGCCCTCGGTTCTTCCAAGCTACGCGGACTTGCTAGACACTTGTCTTGGTTCAAGTCAATTTGTCAATTTGCAATCGAGAAGGCATCCCGCGTATCACGACATCATGATTATGTGACTTACGACTTACCGAGCATAGACCTCATTTCATAGTTTTGAAAGTATCTAGAGAGGATCTTACACGCAGAGACTCATCCAACGCAGTGGATCTACAGGGTTACCCACCAGCAAGCCAATAGCACAGAGATTGAAATAGACTCAAATTGAAGTGGAGCCAGCAAGACTCCACGGCTCGCAGGTCTTCCTGTTTGTTGATCATATCCCGATCTTTTGCGATTGAATGGAGCAGAGTCGGACCTGAATATAGTATCCAGGGTGAACAGTATGCCGATAGATGAAATATTGCCGAAGAAAGCGGGGGTGTCGCGTGGACGTAACAAGGATACACGAGTTCAGGTCAGAATACATTCCATTTGTACCTGCTTGTACGGTGTTACACGAAACTCAGTTGACGATGTCGGTCCGTAACACATAGCCGCGGAAGCTAGTGACCGAAGAGGAAGGCGCCTCATGCTCCCCACACACCACGTGCACTTATTGGCCAGGTTTAGATCTGGGGCAGGAACGAGCTACGTCTGGTCTGGCTTTTCTCTACCTTCACATGTCTATTTTGTAGATCGCAACCCTAGACTTTGATTCGTGGAGCTGCCCGGACGCTACCGCACGTCTAAATGAGCCTCAGCTGGCCACGCCTCCGATTTGCCCACCGTCGGACCGCTCTGCTTCAATCATGTCCATCATCATCCTCCCGCCCCTGTGGTAGCATAGTACTATGCTAGCGCCCGCTACTTAGTGCCTGTCAATGTTTACCAGGGTCGGACAAGTGACAGGAACGATCGTGTGCTGCTAGTTTGGGAAACGACATCATGATGCTCAGATATAAAAAGGGTGGTGACCCTCAGGATAACTACTGTTCACACCAGACACCCCGTTTGCAGTACCAAGAACATCATGCTGTTCACATCCATCCTTCGGGCTGTCCCTGCGGCTCTGCTGCTCTCCGGTGCTCAGGGCACACCAGTTGGTGAGCTTGAAAGTCGTCAAGCAACTGTCGATGCTTTCATCAAGTCTCAAACCACCGTTTCGATCAACGGCGTGCTTGCCAATATTGGCGGTGGTGGCAGCAAAGCACCAGGCGTTTCAGCTGGCATCGTCGTAGCCAGCCCTTCGCGTTCAAACCCAGACTGTAAGTGCAAACCGTTCGCAGTATCTAGGGTCTCATAGTTGACAGACTACAGACTGGTACACATGGACGCGTGACGCCGCTCTCACTTACAAGGCCCTTGTTGAACGCTTCATCGCTGGTGACACTTCCCTTCGCCAGAAGATTGACGACTACGTCTCGGCTCAAGCTTTTCTCCAGGGCGTGTCAAACCCTTCCGGAGGCCCGGACTCTGGTGGTCTCGGTGAGCCAAAGTTCAATGTTGACCGTACTGCTTTCACCGGTGCATGGGGACGCCCTCAGCGCGATGGACCTCCTCTGCGTGCAACTGCCCTTACCATATACGCCAACTGGTTGATCAACAATGGCGGACGTACCCAGGCTCTCAATACCGTTTGGCCTGTCATCGCAAAGGATCTGGCCTACACCGTCCGCTACTGGAACCAAACTGGTTTTGATCTTTGGGAAGAGGTCAATGGCTCTTCCTTCTTCACTATCGCTGCAACCCATCGAGCACTCGTCGAAGGTGCTGCCCTTGCGACTACGCTTGGACAAACCTGCAGTGGTTGCGCGGCCGCTGCGCCCCAGGTCCTATGCTTTGCTCAGAGCTTCTGGACTGGTAGTTACATTGACTCTAATATCAATGTGAACGACGGTCGTACAGGAAAAGACGCCAACTCGCTGCTTTCATCCATCCACACTTTCGATCCCACAGCCAAGTGCACAGATGCCACTTTCCAGCCCTGCTCTTCACGAGCTCTTGCCAATCACAAGGTAGTCACAGACTCTTTCCGTTCGGTGTACGCCATCAACAAGGGTATCGCGCAAGGCAAAGCCGTTGCTGTTGGACGATACTCTGAAGATGTCTACTACAATGGAAACCCCTGGTACCTTGCCACTCTGGCAGCAGCTGAGCAATTATATTCCGCTCTTTACCAGTGGGACAAGCAGGCCTCCATTATTGTCGACTCAGTCTCGCTTGCATTCTTTAAGGACCTAGTACCATCTATTGCCACCGGAACGTACGCCAAGGGTTCTGCAACCTACACTTCAATCACATCTGCAGTTAAGACATATGCCGATGGCTACATCTCTGTCGTTCAGAAGTATACTCCGGCCAACGGTGGCCTTGCGGAGCAGTTCGACAAGAACAGCGGCTCGCCACTGTCTGCAGTCGATCTCACCTGGTCTTACGCCGCGTTCTTGACAGCTACCGAGCGTCGTGCTGGAGTCGTCAGCCCAACCTGGGGCGAGCCATCCAATAATGTGTCACCTACCAGCTGTACCGGCACACCCGCCTGCAATGCGAAGATCACCTTCAATGTTCGCGCTACCACCACTTTCGGTGACAACATCTTCGTCACAGGCCAGTTGACGCAACTTGGTAATTGGGACCCCAACAGCGCAAAGGCTCTTAGCGCTAGCAAGTACACCAGCAGTAACCCAATCTGGACTGCGGACATTGACCTGCCGGCGTCGACCGTGTTCGAGTACAAGTACATTCGCAAAACATCGGCTGGTGCAGTGGTGTGGGAGAGTGACCCCAACAGGAGGTACACTACTTCAGCTGGATGTGGAAGCACAGCAACAGTCAACGACACCTGGAGGTAAATTCGACCTGAGTCTGGGGAAATTTCCATTGGTACACACGTCCACATGGTTTGACGATCAGGTTAAAATACCGAGCAACATGGGTAAAGCATATCGATAACATGTATGAATTACTTCAACCTCCCAAACCTCAGTATGACATGCACTGGCTAAGCAATGACGGTCTTTTCAGCTCCAATACCTCCCTAGCCATCCTCAAGCTCCCCTCTCGCTTTAGCCAATCGCACCTCCCAAACCCCACTCACAACCTTCCAGACTAAACTCCATTGCTCCCAATCCTCTACTACAACCCCTTCCAACCAACACCCCATCCGAGCCCCTACCTTCCTCATCCCCTCAATCCCACGATCCTCTCTTCCCTCTAGATACTCCACAAGCCCATACCGTCTCAAATCTCCCTCCGTGCAAGGCGTGAAGACGCACGCACCGACTCTTCTGTGCCCACGCGACGAGAGCAGGAGTTCAAAATATCCGAGTGCGTGGCGGCCGTTGGAATAGAACTCAGGAAGGAAGGCGATGTGGATGTCGGTATCATTTAGCTTTTTCGGAGCCGAGTCGTTGTCCAAAAATGGCGAGGGTGCGAGGTTCCCTGGCGCCGAGCAGCGGAGCCACGGGAGTGCGGTTTTTGGGTGGAGATTGGGGAGGTGGTGCAATGCAGATGTCAAATTTGTGGACGGAAGGTTCTGGTGGGCGATGTATAAGATTGCGAGAAAGATGGAAGGGTTACGCGTTGTGCCACTGTAGATAGGTTGTTTGTAGTTGGAGAGGCATGAGGGCGGTGTAGGATGAGTTCTTGGTGAGTGGAGAACTCGTGATTGATCGTTGTTGCCGAAGAGGTCGAGTGACTCTGTGCCGTTCCGCAGATTCGGTTGTTGAACTTGATCTTTCGAGGGTTTTGCATGGAAGCCATGTCGGCTTATCATGTGCATGTAGTGCTCGATGCCAGTCAAGTGCGGTGCATTGTTCTCGATCTCTACTGTGTTGACTGGAATGATGTCTTGGTGTCTTTCATATTGCAGAATAACAGGAACGAGAGTTTCGGGAAAAGGCGCCGTTTGTCGCAGTTTCCTAGGTTGATTGGCTTGAGGACCTGCGTCGGCTCTTCGCCGTGTGGCGACCATGTTCTGGGTTTCGTGGGCGCGTCAAAGAGGTTGATTGGTGGTAAAGTGATGGTGCTGAGAAGCTGCTGTTGCCAAGATAGTTTCAAGTTGCCGATTGTAAAGTTGAATGGTTGTCCTCGAAGTGCATGGTTATAGTGAAGGCAATAAACGGATGTGAGGCACAGGCCCGTGCCTTCATCGCGGAGTTTGGTCAACAACTTGGTAAACATTGCTATCTAAGGAAAGTACGTAGACCCTGCACCTTTCACTCGGACTCATCGTCAGTGTCTTGACCGAACACTAGAGGCACAACGTCATCGTCGTCGCTATCGTCGCCAGCATCACCTGGCTCTGGCAGCTCTGGTATCGCAGATGCAGTAGTTGTGACAGCGAAATCTGACGTCGCAGGCACCTCAGCAGTGTTGGTAGCTACGACTGGGGGGACAGCAACAGCAGCAGCGACAGGCGGCGGCATAGTTTGCGCTGGCGCGTAGTCTGCCTCTCCAAATCTAACTCGTTTGACAGGCGAGGGCGGAGCTTCACCAGTGAGAGGACGCTTGCTCGACGCCTCAGATTGCGCATGGTTCTGTGCTGTTGGGGGCTGGGTAGCTGCCTCTTGGCTCGTGACTGGGGGAGCGTCAGTCATGGCGAAGTCTCTCACCACAACATCCTTCCTTTGCCCAGCTGATTCCAGCAATGCATCCAACTCCTGACCCACAAATGGCTCACTGTCTTGTTCAACAGCTTCAGCTTCGTCCTCATCCACCTCAGCTTCTTCTGCATCCTCGACTTCGTCCTCAAGTTCGGCATCTTGTGTTCCAAGGCGAATGACGGGCATCCTAGGTCGCAACATGCCTTCAACATCTTTCTCACGTTGGAAAGATCGCGCCATCAGCGGTAAAATACTGGCAGCTGGCTTACCGAACCGCTTGCTGGGAGGTGGGTTCAGCACACTGGATACCAGAGCATCTTTGTGCTGGACGAGAACCGCCGTTCGGTCCAAACGAGCCCTCATCGAGTCGGAAAAGTATTGCGCGCGAACGTCTGATAGAAGTACAGGCAGGAGTTCGTGTGCTGCTTCTTTCAGCCCTGCAAAGCTAACGACAGGGTCGCTGATAGTTTTCGAGCCAAGAAACGAGTCCGCATTCGCAGTACCTTGTGGTTGACTGCTACCCTTCGACTTGGCCTGTCCTGGAGTATCTTTTGCCACATTGCTGGTAAACTCTGAAGGCAGCAGATCCTCGCAACAGCTGCGAACGAGTGGGGCGAGGGAGTCGACAGAAGATTTGGGCAAAGTCACACCCGATCGCTTCAGTAGAGCCGCAATAGCCAAATAACAGGCCGTGCGGACTTGCGCGTTGTCCTTCTCAGAGCCGAAAACCCAGACCAACTGGTCGAGGATCAAAGAGTCGATGGCTAACGTGCTTGCTTGCAGCCTATGCGCCATAGAAAGTAGCAGCTCGATGGCCGCCACATGGACGTCAGGCAGCACGAGCCAGAGATTCTCCCGTTCTTCTTTGCTGACCTGGTTGTTGATTCTGACCGTGTTCTGGAAAGACTTAGACCCAGACGTTGGGATTGTCAAGGAAAGCATTCGAGTTATGAGGTCCATGATGACGCCGACTTTGAAGGTAACTGCATTTGCTGTTGGTGTCTCCACATATTCCTTGACGAGACGGAGCAAGTTCGTCAGTCTCTCACTTCCTGCAAAGATTCCAGACCAAGGTGGCAGGGAAAGATGGTCGTCCTCAAGGTCTTGGACTTCGCCGTCCAGGGTATGGCCATTTACAGGTGCTTCCCTTACGGTAGATTGCCAGTCTTCCAATACAGCACGGAAAACCCTGTCAGCTACGCGATGTACGCCACCAATCGTAGTCCTCAATGCGTTCTCCCATTCCTCACTAGAAGCCCCCTTCGGCGCACAGCATGGTAGTTGAACAAGCAGTTTTCGAGCAGCTGTTGACACCTCGGTCGTGACGGTAGTGTTTGTGTCCTGAATCTGCTCCTTATTAATTCCTGTAGATGGCGTGGGTGCGGCAAGACGACACAGGAGAGGTCGAATCTGCTTGAGATAGGACCGGAAAATGGTCGGGTGTCTTGGCAGTAGTTCGTAAAAGCTCTCAAGTACAGTGAGCAGAATGCTAGCTTGAGGAGTCGAGCTGGCAATCTGTAGACTGGACTGCACAAATGTAGGCAGTGAGGGTGTGGTGATCTCACGGATCAGAGTCGGATATTCACGGGTGAGCATGAAAATGCGAGTCAACGTGATGAGGCATAGCTTCTTTGATGTAGGCGGATCAGGCTTTGTCAAGATACCCAGGAGTCCGCGCACCCAAGGGAGACATTTCTGGAGTGTCTCCCAGCCTCCCACCTCAATAGTGGCCTTGATCAGGACAATAGCTGACCATCTTCCGTGGACGGTCCGGTCTTGGAGTAGGGTTGAGAGCAGTGTTCGGAATTTGTGTACTGCAACTGAGGCTTCAGACGAAGATTTGGCATTGGAGGTCTGGGTTGACGATAAAAGCGTTCTGCAGTTGGACAAGGATGCAGCTATGGCTGGCACATGTTGAGGGAGCTGGGCGGTTGCAGTGGAAGAAATGCGGAAAGTGAGGGCTCGGAGCGTCGCCAGCTCTGTTGCTACGGGTGCCATCTTGTCGGTCGCCTTCCTTTATCACACTTCACTCGCAAGAGCTCTGCCGAGGATGCGTTGATATATCAGAATTACATCTGGATAGGACGGCAGAAAAAAAGTTCCCGGTACGTGTACCAGTGGGCTCGTGCACGAGGCTAACGGACAGGGGTCTGCCAGCAAATCGTCTACGCGGGTGGAGTGCAGCAGACACGCAGTGACAGGCGTACGACCATGGCCAGCTCTCCTCGAAGCGATATTTCTGTACGAACATGATTCTGGGCCCTTTGCGATCCTGCATAGCGCGACACACGTATCTCTAACACAATGGTGGTAGGTCGCCCTGTCGTGCACATGCAATGCACTCCGCGTTCTTAGGAGCTGGAGAGCAACGTCATGCTCCGCATAGCTACCGACACTGACAGCTGCGTAGATGGGCTCGGAGAGCGCAAAGGCCGCAGGCTACATCCAGCAACTGGACGAGGCTCGCTGTGCCGGCCGCTGGAAAGACGTACCGGAGCTCTGCAGGAAGGTCGAGAAGCATGCACCACACCGCCGATGTCAGCGCCCACACCCACACGCTCGACGACCAACTTCATGAGGGCTAACGGCGCATCAAGGCCTCACACTCACAGCTCGCTCCGATGCACAGATAGCAGCCTACAGCGCCCAGCGACCCTCGACCGCAGCCTCGACGGCCTCATCTGGCTTGTCCCAGATCGCACCCACATTACTCAGCGCAGTCGAAGCAGAAGGAGACGATGTGCAAGTCGGCTTCCAGGCTACCGTCTGCCTAGGCTGGCTGCACTATGTTTTGGATGAGCCAGGGCTGGCTGTGTCGCGCCTTCCAGACAATCTTGACACAGTCGCTGGACAGGCGGGGTCCCTCACCGGCTGGTCCAAGGTCTGCGTGATCAAGGGCACCTTCCTGAAAGGTACGCAACGTCCATACGCCCATGCTACGTTTCTTGCGCCGCAACTGACGCACGGCAGGCTCTTCACAAGAACAGACAGGTGCTACCGCCGAAGCCATAAGAACCTACTCGTCCATTCTGCCATGGCTATCCTCACAAAACTCCACAACGGGCGAATCAGCGCAGTTCACAACCTGGACAGAGGCTCTCCTCGGCCGTCTCTGCCAGCTATCAGATCAGAGCCAAGGCAACAACGCCCTCGTTGGACATTCTGAAGCCTTGCAAACGTTCCGATATTGGGCAAAGTTTGCTGAAGGAGCAGGACGAACCTCTGGGTCGGACACTACAAGCTCTGCTAGGTCCCGCCGATTGGCTTGGAAATCTTACTACGACACTCTTTCAACCATCATCCGAAACGACCTGCCATACGATGTAGGCACAGCGCATTCCATTTCCGAGAAACCCGCTATGCAAGGCCAAAACAGTCTGCGATTGCAACAGCGCACCGAACTGAAGCGAGTGGAGACCGTATACGAGAGCCTTTTGATCAAAGAGACGCATTTTCCTAAAGCCAGCGAGAGCAACCTTGAAATCGCAATCTGGATAGACTCTGTTATCCACAATTGGCGCCTGCTCTGTGGCGCATCCTGGACTGATAGTGATCTTGGGGAAGGTGGCAAAGAAGGGGTTGGACGTAGTGTGATCGATGTGAGTGTTTTACTGTTACTAGCAAATCATCAGCTTGGACACTGACCCTCTATGCTAGATTCTGTACCGAGCTGCGACCAAAACCTTCCACTCAACACAGATTCTGCGGTATTTATTCATTGTCCATGCATCTCTCGCAGAGTTTGAACTAGCTTTCAAGGCTTACGACGCGTACATTGAGATTGTCACTCGAGGCAAGGACCGCGCAGAACAAACAGGCGAGGCTGAAGTAGGCATTGACGACGACAGCACTGTACTTCGTACATCGGCAGAAGCGATACGTCTACTTTGCCGATTTGGTTGTCGTAAGGATGCCGAGAAGGCTGTCGATATTGGCCATAACCTTGAGAAATGGCTTAATCAGTTCGAGGACACTAAGCCGGCCTCTGGTTCCAACTCGGTACCCTCAAAAGAGATGCAGGTTGAGCCCGCTGCCTTAGCTGTCGCCTATTATGCCATTGGTGTGGCTCAGGCGCACTGGGCACAGTTCACATATCAAGCTGATGCACGTGCGGGCATTCAGGCTAAAGCTATTCAGTTCTTGCGCAAGTCTCTCTCGCCCAATCTATGGGACTCGAGTAATCTCGACGCACTTTATGCCTTGGCTGTTGTTTTAGCGGAAACACGAGACATCCTTGGGGCCATCAAAGTCGCCAAGCGCGCTCTGTCTTCTGCTACAAAAGCGCAGGCTGCTTATGGTACTGATGGTGTACTGTCAAGCGATTCGCCTACCGGGTATGAGCGGGAGCGCAAACTGATACCGTTATGGCATCTACTTGCTTTGCTCCTTACTTCTCGCACTGAATTTGCTGCGGCAGAGAAAGCTTGCGAGGCCGCATTTGCGCAGTTCGGAGACCCAACGATTCTCTTTGGGACCGACGCTGGCACGTATCGTAGTGAGCATTTGAAGGATGCTGGTGACCACAATGTGAATACGCACGGTATTGTAGATCGCATGGGCAGCTTCGAGAAGAGCAGCATACTTCAGATCAAGATGACCCAACTGGCACTTATCGAGGTCACAGACGGTGCTCTTGCCGCTGTAGACGGGTGTGATGAGCTTTTGGCCTTGTATGGCAGACTTTTTGGTTCGCCAGCTGCCGACAAGGTCAAGTTAGAAGTCCCAGCTACAGTGGCACCACCGAAGAGCAGTTCTGGAACAACGAAGGGCAGTATATTCCGTGGTCGTGGCTCCGTAAGAGCACAAAAAGATACTCCAGCGAATGGCTCCTCAGTGCTCAATCCTGCACTCTCAACGCATGGGTCTCAAACAGGTCCAACACCTGCCATTCAAGTCACTGAGGATAGCACAAACGCTCATTCACACGAGCAGCATCACCGCCATCACTTATTTCATCATCACAAGCATGATGACAACCAGTCAGGCGTCGCCCGAAGCTCTAGTAAGCTGAGGAAGCGTAGTGCCAGCCTTAGCAGACAGCCTGTGCTTGAGGGGAATCAAGCTCCAGCAGTGTCGTCTTTGCCAGAGAGTACACAAAATAGCACAACTGCTTGGGGTAACGCCCCCCGGCCTCTCTCAGCGGAAAGTTCACCAAGGAAATCAGTCGAAAGTAATGAAGTACCGCTTCGACCGATTGCACACAACCTTCCACATACGTCCGCCCCACAGGGCCACGATCACCAGCCGCCAAAACAGGACACTCGCTTGCCGGCTCCGTTTCCAAGTGTAAACAATATACCTCCAGACCCTCGCTTCTCCAAGCTCCAAGATCGACGGCAGAAAGTATCCTTGTTAGTCGATATCTGGATCTTCACATCTGGTCTGTACGCTAGAGCACAAGCGTTCGAGGATGCCAGGGAAGCTGTTACCGAAGCTCTAAAGCTTGTAGAAACCTTTGAGACAGAGCTGTCGCTTGAATTCTCGACAGCCAAGGCATTAGCTGACAAAGGCTGGGGAGGTGGCAAGAGCGTGGAAGAGCTATGGGCTGATGCTTTCACCGCAGTAAGTTCGCGACGATTTAACTGTACAACCAACCACTAACACCTTTAGCGTGGTGACCTTCTCGTAGCCCAGTCGCTGAAGCACGACGCGCGGACAGATTTTGAGCGCGCGCTCCTACACTTCCCGGACCACCCGCAAGGCATAGTAGGCTTATCCAACATCTTGCTTGATATATACTGTGAAGCCATTCCAATGGAGCCTACAAGAGCAACAGAGATCCTGCCTGTCTCACCAGCACATGTACCGACCATCCCACAGAGCTCGGCAGAAACGAAGAAACACCATCTTACATCACATATTCCGTCTGCCGAGAACCAACTTTCGCCACCAGAACTGAGCCGTCTCGCAGCGCGCGACCGTGCATTCGGTCTACTTTCCACACTAACAAAGCTTGGCGCTGGATGGGATTACTCCGAAGCCTGGTACACGCTTGCACGGGCATATGAAGAGAGTGAACAACTTGAGAAAGCGAAGGAGGTCTTGTGGTGGTGTGTTGAGCTTGAGGATACACATCCCCTGAGAAGTTGGAAGAGTGTCGCCTCGGGCGGCTTTGTTTTGTGAGGTTTGGGGCGCACACTGTAGATAAATCAGGCGGTATGGATACCCGCGACAAGACCAGATGGAGAGAGTTGCACAGCTTGTTGCTGCTACTTTTGAGCTCAAGACGACCAGCGCTTGTGTAGTTAGTCCAGGGAGAATTCCATCAATTTGTTCCTTGATCTTGTGTTTGTCGTGTATGCACGTATCCAGCTTGCCAATAAGTTGTAGCTGTGAAGCGTGAAGCTGTCATGGACTAACGTTGTGTGTTCTTTGAATTCACGCTACAGGCGCCTGTGTGTATGAGAATCTTAGAGCGCACCTACCAACCCTGACGTGAGATAGACCTTGATTCTTCTCGCGTGCATGAAGCTTCCGGGACCGCGTATTCTTGGGAGCAATTATCTCGACTGTAATATATGTCTGGTCTGCAAAAAACCCTTACTGCTGATATACTCAACTTCCTTGCATTTACGACTGACCACAAGTCGCCTTGCAGTACCTGTAGCGAAACCTGGAGAAGCATACATCGCAATGTATAGAAAACATACGTCCTTGAAAATCCTGGTCAACTATACTTGATTCTGGTCTCTCCCGTACTGCACAATGTCTTCTGCAGCGTACTGGTTTTGCAGGCCTATTTCAGCTTTAAACTCATGCTCGGATTGGAAACTTTTCATTAAGCAGATGCTGCATCGAGGTACAAGTCGTAGCTCCATAGGATGGGACAATTCAGTCCTTCAAATTCGGATGATATGGTATCGACAAAGCTGAAGAGATGTTGGCCCCCTATCGGTCGAAATCTTTTGGGGTGTAGGTGAGTTTGATCAAGCAGTGCTGTTCAACATTGGTATAATTCAGAATCCCAGCTGACCTCAAATAGAATCAGATCTTATACGCAAAACACCAACGTTAGAAAACTCGCTCACATTGAATGTCATGGCATGTAGGAAGATGGCTTACCTTGTAAGTTCGTCCCTTCATCTATGATGCTTATGCTAGAAATGGACCTTGCTGAGGCTTTCATAACTACAGGCGTCTAGCAACATCACTTCACGGCCCACCTCCTGCGTTGCAAAGTTGAATGGGAGTCACGGACATCACATCCTGTTTTTTCATAGCAGATCAGCTTCTGTCTCCATGGTCGGTTGCCAACAGTAATCTCTGCAGCAAGTTCCTAGTTCTAAAGCTTGTGTCGTTGCTGGCAATAAACGAATTGGGCATTGTAGATAACCGTGGCTTCGGTCCAACACTTGCATCTTCCATAGCGAAAAGACATCTATGAATTCCGGTAATTCCTCCAGTAACTCTTAGTCGTATGCGAACTGGAGGGTTACCAACTTTTTCCTAGTCCGCCAAAGCTCTTGTATGTGACGCATCGTCATCATTAAAATCTAGGCCACTAGTGGCAATGAAAGTTTATTGTACATGATCATAAATGGACAGCATAGATAGTTGCCCTCTCTGCTCATTTTACATTATGATTTTTCGAGCAGTCTTTCCTGTACACACATCATTGGACACCTCCTCTTGAATGACTTTGAGCGTCACACGTTCGCGCCTCCTTGCTTGTAGCACCTCATTCCAAGTTTCCACAAACGATAATCGATCTATACACATTTATCAGCATACTGGTGTAATGGCATATGTTAGAAAACGTGGGAACGTACTCTGAGCATTCTCAAACTCGACGTCGAAAGACTTATATGTACCGAAACGAGTCTGCTCTTCGGGACGAATACCCGCCTTGTCTAGTTTGATCCCAGCAGCCGTTTCTGTACGCTTTGCGTGGTAACATCGGATGCCAGTTCGAGGTTGTAAAAAGCCGAATCTGATACCCGAGAAGACAACCCTTGCTTGACCTTTCTCGTGGATTGTGACATCATCTGTAACTATAGTCATGTTGGTAAAAGCATCGAATTTACTAATTTAGCTCCGATATACTCACTGAAGATAGTCATGTATTCTTCGGATCGTCCCAGATACACAACGAGTCGCGAAACCGCAGGCGCTACACGGTCTTCTATTGGTCCTGATGACATTGTGCCTGCGGTATAATGTGACATGTTGTCGTCAAACACAGCCATATCAGATCTATTCTCACGCTAGATCTGAATTCGAGGGGCATCGATCTGCCTTGTGTGGTTGCCGTCTTCATACAAATTCAAGTAGCGTGCTCTTTCAATGTCGAGGAAGATCTCTTCGTCTAGCAGCTTCTTCTGGAATTGGAATGGATCTGAACAACTTAGCAACGCTTTGTCTTAGTCAAGCTATCGTACTAACCTTCCATAGTAAAAAATTCGCAGAAAATACTGATACCTGCATCTTCGCTAGCACTTGTCGTAGCCATCGTAGCACGTGTGAGCTTCTTCCGATAACGGAGCTTTTCTTTGATGCAGATAATCCGGATATGAGATGGGCTATACCCATGTGTTGGCACGAGTTCGGTGTTTGATCGTTGCACTATGATGTGAGAAAGTCAGCTTCAGGATGGATTCACAAGAGTGACACAAAAGAACTACTTCCTGGTATCCTGAGAGATGAATGACTTACCGCGAGAGGGTTGTGCCTTACGGTGTCCGATACCGTCTGATTCTATATAGAATCTCAGGTTGTCGTTGGTAGGATTGAAGAACACGCGCATGGAGGAGTTGACAAACTCTGCATGTGACGACATTGCCAGAGCAGCATATTTAAGTGATTGTCAGCTTATCTATACATAAAGTATGTGCTTGCTGATCCTACGTTTTAAGCAACATCTTTTTACCGGGTGTTTCGGTCTCTATTGGCAAGATATCTCCACATAGAGTCGATGACGTCGAATTTGGCACTACGATGGGTGTTCGCAAGTTGATACCATTTGATACGGAATGCGGTATGTTGACCTGTGACTGAGGGTTGCCGATGATGAAGAATGGAGAAGATACGCTTGCTGCAGTATGCGCAACTCGGTGATCGCGAGGAGTTGAGGAGGGGGCCTTTAAGAGAACAGGAGAGAGCTTCAAGCTCGGTCCTCCGGTCTCTAGACTTTTCCACGGCGGGCGTCTTGGATTTGTCACAATACTGTCGGTCCCGTCCATGGTACAGAGTCCGTCATTGTGTTCGCTCCTCTGGTGGTGTTGCACATTTCTGGGAAAAGGAGCCGCGGCCTCTCCAAAAGATCTTGAGGATGCGCCACTGTCTTCCCTGCTGTCTGCACTTCTCCTTCGTAAATTCTCGTGATGGAGTGATTGTTGATCATTGCGTAGTCTACGCAAGGCCGAATGAGACGTGACGAGCAGTGGGTTTACATTCGAATTCTCGACATGGCGATCCCTGTATGCTATACGTCTCCTTCCGGGAGACAAACCAGCATCTGAAGACAAAGTAAGCGTTCGGGCTGCTCGGTAGTACTTTGAGGCAGATCGGGGAGACGTTCGACTCTGTATCTGCTGCTCGTTGTTGGATATCTACAGACTCTAGAGAATCTCAGTCCGGCTGCGAGCCTGGTGGGCGCATCTTCGAACAAGGATCTATGGGCAAGAAACCACGAGACTTGCCCAGTTTGTGTCGGTACACAGTGTTGTGGATAAAAAAGACAGTAGGTCTTAATCATTAGCTTATGTTGGACCATACTCACAGCATACTACGCTTAGGAAAGATTCAGGTGACAGGATCTTCCTTGAAATGGGTTTGATTCTAATTGTCAAATGACGTGTATTGTCTAGACTGCTCTGAACACAGTGCAGGCATGGGCTCTGACTCGGGCTTGGGGAACCACAAACGAGGCAATAGCGCAAGGGGAGGAAGCGAACATCAATGTCAAGTAAATTTCAAGGGCATGCAGGAAGCGTATTAGCGGACATGCCGCCAATAAAGTGTCGGCGCCTCGATATGCATGCAGGTAGGTGTGATAGAGGAGGCTTCCCTGCACTCGGCTTATCTGGCGAAGAAAGAACTCCCATCTCCTACTCCATCCTCGATTCTACAGGCGACAAACAGCACCGGTGTGGCGCTCTTGTTTTGGGTCTTGGGAGGGCTAATGAGTCTATGGTGAGATCTACATAACGGTGTTGACATTTTTGTTCGTTCGAGCT
The DNA here is from genome assembly GCA_027946375.1 of Neodidymelliopsis sp. IMI 364377. Taxonomy (NCBI): domain Eukaryota; kingdom Fungi; phylum Ascomycota; class Dothideomycetes; order Pleosporales; family Didymellaceae; genus Neodidymelliopsis; species Neodidymelliopsis sp. IMI 364377. Next base: position 144,689 of record JAPEUT010000021.1, read on the forward strand.
AACTGTAAAAGCGGGTATGTCAAGTTCAATGCATCTGATCGAATGTAAACTAAGCAATTCTAAGTTTTTTGGCCTACTTAGAGCTTGGCACGACACTGCCACGGTCAGGCGGCGAGAAAGTATATTTCAGTTCCCACCATTCTTAGCCACTCAAAAATCAGCGCGCCAGGAGTTCTCATCTAAACTAGCTTGAACGTATCTACCGCCGTGCCAAGTATCTTGTGACATGCATTTTTGCCAGTAGGTACATCACTACAAGCGGTGTGAATAAAAACTGACTTGCCGCAGTCGAGTTCGTGTGCTTCTCTCTCTCAACAGCCAGCACGGTCAGTTTCAGTAGCCACCTTATCCGCGCTGTTCAAGGAAAGCCTGAGAAGCTCAAGACCAACTGTGGATTGACACAGGAACCAGGACTTGTCAAACCATCAGGCATCAACTCCGAATGGGTCAATAAAGGCATCAGTAACTGACCAACTCAACCTACTCAGTTCGCGGCGTCCAAAAAAAGTCAAGTTGCGAATTCTGGAGTTACTGTCGCCGCTGGCTTCTTCGAACATGTTTGTATATACACATGTTCCACCGATTGTTACTGATGAACATTAGGTTTGAGGACCAAGCACTTTCGTAACTCTTGTGCTTCCCGTCATGATATCTCTCTTCACTCGGCAATGTACTAGCTCAAACATTCGCAAACGGTAGAGGTATGTGACTTCATCATGGAAGGTGGGGTACAACGCTTATACAGCTTGCCAGTGAAACAGGAATTTGCCAAAGAAGGTGTACTGCCATTCTCGCGCTTTTGGGCGAGTGATTGGCCGATGAAGGCTCCATCCAGTACTCTACATTACACGTGTGTGATCAAAATTTCACTACTGACAACATCTAGGCGCTATTCTGTTACATTGGCTGTTTTCAGTCGCATTAATTCTCGGTCCTTCTACCAGTGATGTCTATCCTTTTGTCACCAATCTATCCACATACACTCAAAGCTAGATCAAATATAAGATACCTCCAAAGGTAAGACTTCAATGGGCTAATTATGACCTAATTTCTGTCGTTGTGGGATTGTTATATTTAACCTTCGGTTCAAGTTCTCAGTGGAGGAGAGAGCGTACTTCATTCCATGCTTGACCACCAACCACGGTTTTTTGGGTCTGTTCCTTGCTTTTTGTCCTGTTTGCTCCTTTCATGAAGAAAACTACTTTGACTCCAACACTTCCCTGGTATGTTGTGCCAACAGTAGGATGTTGCATGCTCGCAGCAGGCACTTTGTATTGGCTCATGTGGGCAAAGGTGCTCCCTGCGCTCCTTGGGTACAAGATCGAACCCCAGAAAGAGGTACTGGCGGATGGGAGTGAAGTGATCAAGTATGTTGTAAGTCTTTCGCTTCTCACGCATTTGAAATAAGTGCTTGAGTGTAGCTTCCGATACTTTGACCGTTCTAACATGCTGCTAGCGCGTTAGTCAAGCACACCGGGCTATCAGCGACGGGGACTGGCGCAGAGTATCAGTTACTATGGCGCAGAAGTAATTCTGTAACCAGGAATGAAGCTTCGGATGATGATTAGAGAGTTGCGCGCTGAGCATACCTGTCGTTCTGGCTAAGCTCCAACCAATGGAATTCGTTTCAGATTTGATTCAAATGGTCTTAAAAATTATAAAGCTCCACATACGGAATGGAAAACACCGATGAGCATAATCAAAGTTCTGATCAAAGTACACGAGGTCCATCATGTCACAAGCATTCATAAGTGCATGGTGAGAACCTTCACTACCAAATGGATACTCAAAAAAGCTGCAAAAATAAGGCCTTCTGAATGGTAATACGGACTGTTGAACACGATGCGTGTTTATCACCTAGTTCTTTCTAGGCAGTCCACCATCTGGTCTAAGAGTTCAACATAGCCACCATTTTCTTACCAACTAGCTACACGAGTGGCTTTCCTCTCAAACGGGATTGGTATCATGCTTCAGTCTTCGGCTCAGCTTTGGATCGTTTTGGCGTAAGCCACAGCCTTCATGTCTCTGAGTTCTGAGTTTTTCCATGTCCTGTGGCATGGATTGTTTACATTCGGTGGTATTGTAGCCAAAGTGACATTGCTGATGCAACGGATGACGATACAGCAATGTTTTAGCCATTTTATAACACACAGTGACATGTATCCTTAGCTTTGATGGATACTGCTTTTCTAGCGATCGTCGTTTATCATACCTTGGGAAATATGCATACCGAGGCATTGTTTTTGACACAACATTCTGTTAGTGACAGAGCCATCGGAGAGCCGCATCGCACATAAGTTATGAAGAGCTTAGCGATTTATAAGCCTTTAGATTCAGTACGATATTAGGACCTTGTATGTTAGTATATAATGATGAATGGCTCGCGACGCGATAGCATCCATGGTGCTGAAGCTCGCTCACACGAGCACAGACTAGTCCAAGCTATGGACACTCCGCCAATTAAAGTGGTGATTACTGGTAAGGTTTGTTCAATCTCCAAGACTCTCAAAGTTAATTCTATTTCTTGAAGTACTGAATCAGGTAGAAGCGAAGACAAGCTGCGTTGTCTTCATCGTGATTAATGATGTCGAGAAAATTTTGGCTAACCGTTAGAACATGCAAGGATTGCCACTCAGAACGATCGTAGTATTAGCATCTATCTTTCTCTCTATCAACTGATGATCATTTTCCTACATTATCGTAAATCGTTCATGCTGTCCAGATCCTTTACCCACGTGCCAACCACATCAAAGATCATATTCTCGACTCAATGAGCTTATACCCAATGGCTACATGCATAAAACTCATGCGGACTTGCCATATTACTAGCCCTCCTTTCAACTTTATTCCTCATTCCTTTGCAGTCTCTCGACTCTCTCATCGGCGCTATTGACAAGGACGTTCTGTCTCTTCTCATATACCAGCCTCGCCACACCCGCGCCCAGCATCAGCAGACTGACAACGAACAGCGGAGCTACGAGATGCCTTCCAGTCTGAGTGTCACCACAGGCCCTTTGAAGGGTCTGGTAAATTTCCACAATCACCTTATCGTCTTTGGCGAAGTACCCCGCAATGTTGCAAGCTGCGAGCTCCCGCGTGCAGTGAAACACATTGTAGGGGTTGTAACCGTCTTCCCAGTAGCAGGCTCCTTTGTTGTTGGTATTGTAAATGACGAAGGTGAACGGAAACACGATAAGATTTGCAATGAGTGTCAATGCTCCCGGTAGGATCAGAAAGCAGAGTATTGGCTTCTGAGCGGTGGGCTTATTTGTCTATGGCAAGCAAATCAGCAGATGTTGGAAACCCTAATGACGTAGAACTGACCTTTCGTGTAAGGAAGGTTCCAACCAGACCAACAAATCCGACAAGAAAACTCACAGCTCCTGCTGTGAAAATCATGTATTCGTTTGCAGAGTCGTAGATGAGTCCCACCTTATGTTTGGTCTCTGTGTCCCAGCTTGGTCCTCTATACCAGTCATAGTAGTGACCTTGTGGGTAGGCTTTATCCATGACTCGCATGCCATGACCTGTGAGGTAGAAGCTTGTAGTGGAAAGAGCTACGAGAGCCAAAGAGAGGAACAATGTAACACAGCTGATTACGGTAGAGACGCGAGACATGGTGATTATCTTGCCATCAAACCAGGTTCGATTTTTGTGATAAGCTGGTGATTCCTGTGTGGTATATATATTCATGGTCCCCATGTTCTGGTTCAAGGAAAGGTAGTCCGCCTTGTACTACTGACGTGGGAGGCCTGAAGGAAATGCTGCCTTGCCAAGTCTATAGGATTTGCTGCGCCTCCGCATACCGCGCCTATGCATGAATGCTACATCTTCGGTGTGTATTCGGTTGTTCAGCAACAGGTCTTTAGGATCTCAATGGCAAGAGCAGATACATCAAATAGTGATGTAACTAACGTGTACACAAAGACGTGCAACCAACCGACTACTCGAGTGTTATTCGAAAGTCAGACACCGGTTGTCGACATCGGTAAAGAAAAATGCACATTGAACTCCTGCAGTTTAGAGACAAACCATACTGGACATGGTTTCAACTATGTCAAAGCTGTTCTCCCGATTGGCGGATTCCAAACGCATGGTAACTTAGATCAATGCTTAGCCTGGCCCAAAGAAAGCATTGTGGAACTACCTTCCCGCTCGCTTAGCAGCCTGTGTCATGTAGGCACTTTGTTGTGAGTGTTGGTGCGGCGACATCTCAGACGGATTCACTACTGCAGAACCATGCAACGTCAAAACGATATTATTTACCGAGATATTAAGGTGAGGCCCGAAGATTCGCCTCGTTGTTTTCATAATAGTCAAGCAAATATTGACTCATGACCAGCAAGAAATTTCCGACAGTGCGTGGATACGAGTCTAGTGTTTTATTGAACAAATAAATGAGAGAATAGAGGCTTGCCTAACGACTTTCCGTTTTCTCATTCCTTGCATATTGCAGACGTCTTCTTGTTTAGAAGTGGATGCCAGAGCGCCATTCGTGACAGCCAATCAGTAAGGATGATGACATGCTCGTGATGACTCCACTGCCACCTGCATTCTCAACATAGTAGCGTGTTCCTCACATTGTGCATAGGTCGCACTACTGAGTTGAATTGGTGCTAGCTCATAGCAAGGACCTTGGCCACTCGTCAATTTGAGGTCTCTTGTGAGTATTTCTTTCTATCCACATCAGCACGTGGCCCCAGATAGACAACCATGACGACTGCTACCAGGTTGACATCGATCACGAACTGTAAAGCAGTCGTTGCTTTGTTGACTCTGCAATTGACAACTGGTCAGCAGATCGTCACAGTCTGGATCGAGAGCAGCCAAGATGCTAACAATGATAACCCGTAGTCCACAGGACACACTCATCGAGTATGTTTCTCGCACAAGAGAATACCTGTTATCTTAGCTTGGTCTCTTGACTCTGTATAGCGAAGTAGAGATTACGCCCCTCCGCACTTTATTCATAAGTGCAGTCCCTGACGTCTTATTCCTCTCTGCGCCTTTCACCTTCACAACAACGCACTACTTGCAATGGATATACTCTTCGGTTTGTGATGTCGCACCTCTAGATGTGCTGTGTGGGCCTCGCGTATGGACGGGACCCAATTGCCTAATTCTCAATCATTCTCATTCGATGCTGTCTCCGGGTCAGACATACCGATAAACTATTCCTCGATAGTCTAGCCACTTACTCCTCCCCTCACAAGTTCAAGGTGAAGTCGATTCTGGTGTGTTCTCAAACTCACCTAACGCATCCTCCTTCACTATGAACGATGGGTGCCCTAGGCCTTACTCCTTCACCTCGTACCTTTCTACCGTCCAACTTACAATTAGCTTGCTTTGCTGTTGATCAGAGCAACTCAAAGTCCGTCAGCATGGAGGGAAATTTGGCAGAAGCAATGGATACTCAACAGCGGATCATCGATTGGATCAAGACTTCAAATTGTCGGAGTCGCGCGTCAGTATCGGGTGAGTCGCGGGAAATCTCAGCAGAGAGGCAAACAGAATGTAGAAAGTCTGTCGAAGCAACAACTCCACAAAGAGCGCCACGCCTTTCCTTAGCGATTCAAACGGCATCACCTACGAGCACCTATCTCTGTCGCAACTCCATTTTCGACCAGATCGAAGGCCTTGGAGAAACATGGATTCACAACTCAGTTCCAGAAAGTATATCAGTGGGGACCAGCTGGGACAGCCAGACACGAGATTTAGTTATTCGAGGCAAGACATACCACGAGGCAGCAGCCGTACGAGGTGTGTATCTTGAGGCTCCTCTTTCCGCCACCAGTCTCTCGTACGATCTAGCAAGCAACCACGAAGGCAGTTCAGAGTGCAGCCAGAATCACTCGCAAGAGTCTTGGACGATGCCAGCGTCACCAGCTGTGGTCTCGAACCAGTGTCGTATTACACAAATCACATCGTGCCTGCAGTGCATCCATGCCGGGTTGCCGTGCTCAAGAACAGCACCCTCTTGTTCACGATGCAAGCGTAATGGACAGGGGGATTTATGCCTTCTTTATCGTCGTAGGTTCTCCGAGGAGATCCATGAGTCGACAGCTGAGTTATGCACGACCCCTGTGCTTCTAAAGCTGGATGGCGAGGATGAAACCTCGTGGCAAGAAAAGCTCCGCGTGGCAGATGAGGTACGTAAAGAGAGATGATCGTTCTCGCATTTTCTGGGCTGACTCCCAAATAGCTGGTGACTATCCAGCGTGAGAAAGAGGATCGAAATAACTGGGTGCTTCCATCGATGCATGGCCCAAGAGGAGACTTTCATACTCTGGCTCCTTCTAGACCAGAGCGTTATTTAGGTGAAGGCCAGGACCGTGTGACATTTACAGAACTTTGTGTAGATGTGAGCGGTCGTTTTCCAAGACAGCTGTGACATATGTCCTTCGGTAGTTGATTTAGTTGATTAGTGTAAGCGGCTCAGCATGGCACGGCACGTAGCTCGCACAGACGTCGTAGTTAGCGCCAAGGCGGATGACGAACTCGCGACGGCGGTGCAGGCACTTACTTACAATCAGCATCTGCCTTCCATACCGGTCTTCATCGCTCGCAATCTCACAAATCGATCGTCGATAAGCTCGCCGCTGCACTCGGCCCCGGCAATACTACTCAGACAACTTGCGCTCGAAGCGCCGCCGCCGACAAGCGTTCCGCCTCCATATAGCCGCCAAGCTCAAAGTCGCCCACCATGGTCAAGCCAGTCGTTTCTGCCATGAACGCATGGACATGCATCGTCCTGTCGGTGTTTGCCATTGTGATCCTGTCTACCATTGGCGCGCTCTTTAAATCAGGTAGCCACACAATGCTGGGTGGGGTAGAGGATCCCGAGGACGGCAATGCTGTTGCTGGTGCGGTCTTTGGAGCAGTCTTCATCTACATTGTATGTCTATGCTCGAATGCAGTCAGGACGCTCCATCTAACATGTTCAGGGTTTCTTCGTCTTCTGCGGTCTCCAAGCCTTCCTCCACATCCGCGAAAGCCGTCGCGGCGCAATAAGCCTGTCGTAACCGTAACTAGCGAGTACGTCAGACTTCCATGTCATATGATGGCCCTGAATGAGCGGCACCCAGAGTCTTCATACGAGGAAGGGTGAAGCAGCTCGACAGCGATTGATCGAGATTGAGCTGTAAGAGATGCATGTTTTGGCTCTTATAACACAGCACACGGCGTTGGACGGACATGGGGACCTGCTTTTGCTCACATCTGCACGTAGAGCTCATGAAATATATCCACCAATTATTCTCAGTTTTTGACGGGGACTCTTTAAGTATTGGCAAGGTGACGTTGCTGACTGATTAGCGACGACAGCATCTTCGTTCTCTCACTCAGATTCGATTCTCCAGACATGGTTCTTCAGCCATAACTTTTCATCATCTGAGAAAAAGAAGAGTTTCACCACTGATGCCAAAGACGTTGCGCATCGGCACAAGGAACAAAGGAAGCGTGCAACGTGGAACACTTCAAGTAAGGCACTGCACGGCAAACGCGTCAACGCCAGGAGTGAGACTCTGCGCTGACCTTTGACCTCTGCGATGAAATTGCTCACACAGTAACATCAGATTTCTTCTACCAGTTGCGTCGTCGCCATTGAGCACCCGGATTGTGACCTGGCGCAGGTGACGTGAAGATGTTCATGCTCGGGCGTCATGTGCCGAACTCGGCAAGTGCGCGATGGCGTGTACTGTAATTGCCTACTTTTACCTATTGCCGCCAACACAAGATGCAAGAATCCCGAGCGCAAGAGCCTGATACTGCCAAAAGGCGTGTCGCAGACGGAAGCGCCGATGCAGTTCCGCTCATCGGCAGCACTTCGCCTGTTGGGCGAGTTGAAAAGGGCAGGCGGTGAAGCATGAGGAGCACCCGAGCGGCCCCGGCCAGGCCAGTACCGGTAGTGGTGAACCCTGAGTCCGGCGAGAGTGAGCGTTCGGTCACTCAGTGCAGCCACGCCTCTTATTTCACACCACGCTCCCTGCACCAAACCGTCTTTTCTCCCCCCAACACAACACTTGACCGCTTTCTCTCGCCAGTTTGCAAACGCTCCACCACCCATATCACCCAACGCCCGCCTGCTTGTATCCACGCTACACCTTCTTTGCCTCCACTAGACACCAGAGCACTGGCCTTTCAGATAAGGCAAGAGAAGACACCATGGCAGATGCAGCACAGCGCGTGCTCATGAACGAGTTCAAGGCACTCAGCAAGGAAACCTGGACCAACATCGAGGTATGTCCTGTTAAACTAGCCAAGTCGACTACGGTGTGGCGGCCGCCTATGGGCTTACCAGTGACTGACTGACTGACTGACTGATTGACTGCTGTATAGCTCTTGAACGATAATGTCTTTGAGTGGAGCGTGGCTTTGATTGTGCTCAACCCAGACTCCCTCTACTACGGGGGCTACTTCAAGGCCAAGATGACCTTTCCCCGCAATTACCCACACAGTCCGCCAGGTACGTCACCCCAACGCCCTGCACCAGAAATGGCCTTCTCTTGTCCACGGGCGTGCAGCTAACTTCCTACCAGATTTCAAATTTGCGCGCCCACTCTACCACCCCAACATTTACCCCGATGGCCGTCTCTGCATCTCAATCTTGCACCCGCCCGGCGATGACGAAATGTCAGGCGAACTTGCTGCAGAGCGTTGGTCACCTGTTCAGCGCGCCGAAACTGTTCTGCTGTCAATTCTATCGCTTCTAGACGACGCCGAGACTTCTTCTCCTGCCAACGTCGACGCTGGTGTTATGCTGCGCAATCAGCCAGATCAGTACAAAGACATGGTCAAGAAGGACACAGAAGCTTCCAAGGCGGACATTCCAGCAGGCTACGTCATGCCTACACATGAGACGGCCTGGAAGCGCAAGGAAGAGGAAGGTGACTTTGAAATGAGCTGGGAGGACAGCGATGTGGAGAGCTTTGGTGGCAGCGAGAGTGATTTCGAAGAGGAGATGGACTCTGACTTTGAAGGCGAGGAGGATGAGGACGAGGATGACAAATAGTGGTGCTTGTCATGTGCTCTTCCTCCGTCCTTCGACTCCCACTTTTTCTACATTTTATGACTTACATCAGCGCGGCGTCTGGTTTTAGAGGTGTTTCCATACCATCGGAGCGGATTGGGCTAGCATCTCTTCCGGTCATTGGGCTATTCTGCATTGCATTGGGTAGGCGTCCGTGGACTATTTCAGATGTTTTATCTCTTTCTTGACTTGGCATAGAAGAAAGTCTATTTCCATACATACTTGCGTTGTAATATGATCAACCATACAATGAAACATACAAGCCTTTCAGTCAATTTTAACCATTTTTGACGTTCATGATATTCATAACAAGAGCAGCAACCAAGTCCACATCTGAACACTCTATGTTGAAAGTTTCAACTCCAACAGTGTGACCCGCGATTGTGATGCGCAATCAAATCGTGACAGATTCATGCTCTAGTATATGTCGCACATCCGACCGCTTTATCTACTCTAAGTGCAGTCTACGTTGATTCTTTTGCGCCGCAAGAGAGGTTGTAGTGCCCATTATCCAATAACCCCCAACTCGCCCCTGTCCCTCTTGGGCCCAAAAGCCATATCCTCCAACCTCCATACAATGCAAACTGGCCCAGCGCAATGCACCGCAGTGCAGAGCATGCCTTGAATGAACCGCACGTGACCACCCGGTCGTATGTCTGTAGCGCATGATTTATCGCGTACAAGTATTGATGAGAATATATGGGAAAAGGGTATCGATCCAGATTTGCAAGACCCGAAATAGTACATACGTTGCGCTCCATCTTCTCTTTTACCTCAGGTCAGGCCTCCTAGTGACTGCCATTTTTCCGGAAGTTGAGCAGTTGTGAGAGGCTATTAAGGCTGCACCCACTCTTCAGGAAATCGTGGCTCATAAGCTCGGACGCGCTCGCTCGCGACTTCACATCAACGCAGAGACAAACCGACAGGAAAGCCTTGAGCTCCTTGGACAGCTTATCTGGCTTTTTGAGGCGGGGCGTTCCGTTTGTGGCAATGAGGTAGAGCGCTTTGAGGGGCTCTTCGTTGAGGTAAGGTGGCTCTGACTCAATCATCTCAATGGCCATGATACCCAGAGACCAGATGTCCACCTTGTTGCCATATTCTTTCTGCTTTACGACTTCGGGCGCCATCCAGTATGGTGTACCCACCATAGTTGCACGCTTGGATCGCTGTTCTGTGAGTTTGGCGCAGAAACCGAAATCGGCTGTAGGCGAATTAGTACTACTCAAGCTGGAAAACCTGGCATGAATACGTACTGATCTTCACGTTTCCACGGCCGTCAAGCAGAACATTGTCACTCTTGATATCTCGGTGAATAATATTCTGGTTGTGAAGATGTTCCAGACCCTTGCAAGTCTATGACAAATTAGCAGTTTTCGACCTCTGGTTGCGCTGGACATACCTCGAAGCATATGGTAGCGATTTGGTCTTCGGTGATAGCTGGGTTGTTGTCGATAACATCGGTCAGGGCACCGCCCTCCATGAACTCCATGACAACCCACAGTTCGGATTGCTCCTCTTGCAGGAAAGCGTCTAGGAAGTTCACAATGTTAGGGTGTTTGCTGTCCTTCATGACAATGATCTCGTTCACGATGAGCTCTTTGCGAGGCTGATTGCGAAGATCCATCTGCTTAATTGCGACTTGTGCGCGAGGCCCATTTTCCTGTAGAATTCGACGAGCCATAGGTGAAGTGGCACCTTCACGGATACGCGCCACGTAGACGGAACCACTGGCACCCTGGCCAATCTTTTTCTGCTTGTTATAAGATTCGAGTGGCTTGTCCTTGGAAACAACCTCGCGGAGCTTGGCCATCACTTCGCTCTCGGACATGCTGGACATGCGCACATCCTTTCGGGGCGCCTCTTCCTTGGGCTTACTGGTAAGAGCTTGCTCAGCCTTCTTAACGGCGTCATTGACGGGAGCTCCAGTGGGCTTCGCTACATTCAGAGGCTTTGGCGCTGCAGAAGAACCTTGGTACTGCTTTTGTTGCTGCGGCTGGGCACGCACTTGAGGCACTTGATTTTGAGAGCCCTGGTAGCTAGAGCTTGGCTGTATTGGTGGACGTTGCTGAGAAGTGGGAATCTTGGATTGCGGTGAAGTACCGTAACCAGAACCATTTTGCTGCTGTCTCGGCGCGGCAGGAGCAGGGCGCTGGGCTGCCATCTGACGTAGCGAGCCCGGCGGCTGAGCCGCTGGAGCTCTTTGGGATCCAGGTGTCGAAGGAGCTGGGCGCGAAGGATTGTAGCGCGACTGGCTAGAGGGACTTGAATCTCGGTCATCGTAGCTGCTTCCACCAAACTCTTGTTGGGCCATGGGTACCTTCTTCTGTGGTATCGAAGCGTTATATGCAGCCATCTCCTCGCGCTCTCGTCGCTCTTGTTCTTGCCGTTGCCTTTCTCTTTCCCGCTCACGTTGCATTCGCGCCTGTTCCTCTTGTCTGCGTCTCTCTTGGTCGTAGCGGTCTTGCTGCGAAGCACTGTTCTGTTGTGGAGCAGCATAGCCAGCGGTTGGGGGTGTGTTCTGGCGTGAACCCATGCTGTAGCTATCCTTGCGTTGGTAACTGGCTGGAGGTGCAGGGCGTGGGGGCGCGACCGAGTTTCCGCCGCCACCATAACCCAGCTGCTTCTCCGAGCCAGTGTTGACGCCAGGAGTGGGCGTCAGGCTAGAGTATTGTTGGGGGTCTTCGGATCGCTTCACGAGCTTCTCAGTGTAGAATTCCAGCACTTCGAGAACAGCTTTGGGGTTTTTAGCATAGTCGTCCTTTGTCAGCGCAGACGCCGTAAGCAGCTTTTCCCATTCGACCGGCAAGCCGACAAATGCACCACTTGTTGGGTCGAAGCCAACGTGGACCCTGTGAGTGAAGTTGGTAGGATTACTGACACCTCCCATGCTTGGACACCGCTGATAGATGCTGTCGATCCAGGAATAAACATCGTCGTCTGTCTCGACTTTGCATGTGATGATCTTTGTTGGCCCATCGCGAGGAGGGGACGAGCCTTTGCTAGGGTTGAGCGACCGGGTGATTTCGAACGAGAGGGGCTGTGTGTCAGATCTCTCGACGCCGAGGATGTCACGCAACTGGATCGTGTTGGACACCTTGGAGGCGTTTGCGCTCTTGAAAAAGTTGAGCTCGAACTCACGCAGCACCAGCCATCGGTCTGCCCAGACAAAGGATTTGAAGAGACCTTCGTCCTTGACCTTGACCATGCCCTCCTTGACCACGGCGGTTGACGAGAGGCTCTTCTCCGTCTGTGTACGCGACAGCGACATGGAGGAGCCGTGACCGTAAGCGGGCGACTGCATGCTCAGGCCCGCCATGTTGCCAGGCAGCGTGTTGCTGGTGTTGGGAGTAAGGGCCAGGCGGGGGCGGTCTGTGGGCGGTCGCGGCGCCGGACGGGCGTCCATGAACTGGTTGTTCGAATACATGCTGGCGCGAGGTCAGTCGAGCGTCAATGGCCTACTGTGGTACTACTGTCGAGACAAAAGCGTGGGGACAGGCACGCTAGGCGAGGCGACGCAGGGGTGCTTACGTGGGTACACTGTCACGTAGTCGCCGGCAGGAAGGGCAGGAGCTCTACAATGGCGAATGGGGCGGTGTACGGCGGGGGTAGAGCGAAGCAGGCAGGCAGGCAGCGTGGTCGGCGAGCAGACAAGGCGTGACGTTGTGCAGCGGCAGTAGAGCTGGACACTGCGTCGCCTGCGCTCGGTAGCAGAGGCCGTCGAGGAAGCCGCAGAGGTGTCGTGGTGGTGGTGGTGGTGGTGGTGGTGGTGGGATAGAAGCGCTCGTAGGCGGTGTCGGTTGGGCTGCACCGCACCGGTCAAGTAGTGCTGGAGGTGGAGGTGGCCTGCAAGCGGGCGAGTGTGTCGAGGTCGATAGCACGCCGAGGGAAAGAGCTCAAGGCTGCGTCTGCATGGAAGAGCAGAGCAGGGCAGGGCAGGGCACAGAGTCAGCAGAAGTGCAGTGCAGTGGGCGCGCAGTGGGCGTGCTCGCGCGGCAGCGGAGATGTAGGAGTCGTGACTTTGGTGGAGCCGTCTACCAGTTCCAGTCTACCTCCACCAGTCTGCCAGGGTTAGCAGCCTCGAGGAGCAAGCGCTAAAACGGCGGATGGAGATGCTGACGCTGGACGGACTGGCACACTGGGGCACATGCAGCCAATCGCCAACCAGTTCGCTGGCCACTCGCCCACGTAGAGCCGGGGCCAACATCGCCACGACTCGACCAAAACTGTGCGCTGCAGATGCGAAAATACCTAATTGCTAGCTCACTACCACATGCCGCTGCTGAGGGCCTCACCGGCATGTGGGCGGCGACGAGCAGCAAAGCAGCGCCCAGCGCCGGGCCGGATGTGCGTGGCCGCAACAGGATCGCCGCCAACGGGGTCAGCGTTTCAGTGCCGTAGTGTCTTGGGCCAAGCGTGCCTTTGAAACGCTTCTAGGTTGCACTGCAAACCTTCAATGAAGTGCCACCTCGTACATGTGGACGCTTCTCCTGACCTGTGTACCCCGGCCTGCGCGGCTGTTTGGCCTAAAATAAACAAGGGAGACGAGCGTCACGTCACAGCTACTTTACAGCCATTACATGCATGGCCTTGTCGCTCGTGCCCTCTGACCTGCACTCGTCGGCCTCTTACAGCAATATCATCACACGTTTCATACTCCGTCCAGCCACCCACGATTCTTGTATTGAAACATCAGCTATCTTGTGCAAGAGACTACCATCGAAACCATTTACATGGCACACTAGGCATCCGTAAACCTGATATAGGTATTGCCAGGTTCACCTTCTCCAGCTAAATTAGATCTTACTCCATGCCCCAGACGCCGAGCACATCTCTCCCAGCTCCTTGCCGTTGCCTATCCTTTCTTGTCTGAAGCTTCTTGACTCTACGCACCGAGAGCCCTACACCAAGAGGTCCCATGATGGTGCAAAGCACAATGGCCCAGGTAACGACTAGGAAGATGTTTGATGGTTCGCTTGATGGCGTTCCGGCTGGCGAGAATACACCCTTAGACTCAGCTACGCCAGATATCAAAAATCCAATCTCGCCACGAGCACACATCGCTAGTGCAAGGATGAGTGGCGGGTGGATGGACACCGGTTTTGGTGGGTTGGGTGAGGTCCTCCGCTCAGAATTGGACGTCTGCATCGTCAAAGTAGGAGCAGCGTCTAAAGTCTCAGCTATGTCTGGACCAGAGGTGCTGCCAGGTGGAGCCTGCTTTGCTAAAGATTTTGACCCACGTTTCCCCCAGAGATGAGGAACAGAAGGCAGCTTCAACCCTTTTATCAGATGAGTGATGGCAGCCTTGGGAGACGTGGTCGAGAACCGAACAAGCCATAGTCCACACACAATCTTCGCAAATGCCATGAGTATCGTGTAGACGACACCACGCCACACGATCGCTCCACGGAACATGCGGGCGATTGGGACGGAGAACCCAATCGACGCAAAGAACAACGGCTGCAATATCTTTGATACAGCCTGGTGGTAATATTGCTCATAGATGACTGCACCACATAAGTCCTCCTCCTCTTGATTTGTGCTTGTTGCTTGGCCGGGGTGTGGCGCTTGGATGCTCTGCTCAGGCTTGGTTACATTGCTTTCGTTTTTTGCGTTGCTGGGTGCACTCTCACAGAGGCCAGTAACTGTCACTGCCATGTCATGAGAGTGGATTGACTTGGCAGTGGTCGCCAATCTAGCGTGTGGTATCTCAGAGTCCCACCAGCTGATCGTTGCACCAGCGATGTATGCTGCGAATAGGTTCGAAGTTCCAGCATAGGTCGCACCAGCAACCAATGCAACAAGAAGTGCAGTGTGGAATGTGAGGGCTATCTGCGTCTTGCGCAGAAATCCATTGAGTGTCGCAGTGGGGTTAGCTTCACGATGGTGATTGAGCGACAAGGTTATAGGCTTAACGCCGAATAGACATACAATGGAGACAACAACAGCAAAGGCAACAGACACCAGGACAGGGCGAACGACCGTGGCGGCGTCGAAGCTGTCCCCGCCCAGTGTCGAAATGACCTGTACCATGACCAATCCAACGACATCATCCATCATGGCGGCGCTGGTAAGGACAACACCAAGGCGTGAGGATCCAAGGCCACTGGAGTCTAGCACGGTGAAGGTGGTTCCTAGGCTGGTTGAGCATAACGCGGCACCTGCAGCGAAAGCCTGCACCGGCGTGGCATCGAGCAGTCCTTGGAGCGTGTAAGAGAGGGCAATGGGAACAGAGATGCCTGTGAGAGCTACGCAGCACGAGAGAAGAAGATTGGCTTTCAAAGACTGGAAAGACGTATGCAGACCACCTATAGGAAATCAGAACAGAGCATCAGTGTGAGGTTGCTAGTGCATGGCGAACCTTGGTATACTAGCAAAATGAGACCAAGGTAGCCCAGCTGGACAATGACCTCTTCTACCTGGGTTGACAGCCATTTGGCACCTGGGGTGCCCCAAGCAATGCCAATCAAGACCTGACCCAGCAGTCCACAGTACAGGACCTTGTCGACAGCGGCGTTGACGACATTGAGCAGTAACAGAAAGGACGTCAAGACCAGGATGGTTTCGATGCCGGGCTCATGATAGGGCAGCGAGGCGGCATGCTCAGACGCGACCGCCATGGTGGAGGCCGGGCGACGGACGAAGCAGGCAAGGGCGAGCAGACACAGCAGTTATGCGTCGCGCCCCACGGGACGGTGAGTCAAAAAGAATGAGACGTGCAGCTGTCTCGCGTGCAACAAGAGTCGTGTGCAACCGACTTTGTACCTTTTCTAGACGCAACGGCAACTGGCGAGAGTTCGAGAAGGTGAAGGTTGATTTTGCTACCGACCGACGCGCGCCCAGCGGCTGACAGCAGGCACAAGCCACCAGCCACAACGCTTCGACGATCGCACCCTGGGAAGGTCGAAGGGTTCAGTTAGGGGCCCCCGCAGAGTCGCCGCCCGCCTGGCATTGTTTGGGTGCCAACAACAACGCAGCACGCAGCACGCAGCACGCAGCAAGTAGCATACAGCGCCTCGTAGCAGTTCCTCTTGGAAGTCTTGGAGCCGTGTACCGTATTCCTATCCGCATGCGCCCTGGACAACGCGCGCCTGATGCACACAGCCCGACATGGCGCCGCTTGAACAGCAATGGGTCAAGGTCCAGCAGAAGACCTTCACCAAGTGGTGCGCACCCCCACAATTGCCCTTGTGCTCGCAGCCGTGAGGCTCTGTGCTGACCCTCCCTCTCACAGGCTCAACAGCAAGCTGAAGCAAAGAGACGTCGAAATCCAGGATCTCATCACAGACTTGTCCGACGGTGTGCGTGCCCCTCACCACCGCCCCTCCTCTCGCCGACCGCCTGCTAACAGGCATGTGTAGATCAGCCTCATCCACCTCCTCGAAATCCTCAGCAACGAATCCCTTGGCCGCTACGCCTCGCGTCCCAAGCTGCGCGTGCAAAAGTTCGAAAATGTCAACAAATCGCTCGACTACATCCGCAGTCGCGGCATCCAGATGACCAACATTGGCGCTGAAGACGTGGTGGACGGCAACAGCAAGATCATACTGGGCCTCATATGGACCCTGATTCTGCGCTTCACCATCAGCGACATCAACGAAGAGGGTCTGAGCGCCAAAGAAGGCCTATTGCTCTGGTGTCAGCGCAAGACCGCTTGCTACGATGAGGTGGAAGTGCGCGACTTCTCCACGAGCTGGAACGACGGCCTGGCCTTTTGCGCCCTGCTGGACATTCATCGCCCCGACCTGATCGACTACGACAGCCTCGACAAGAGCGACCATCGCGGAAACATGCAACTTGCATTCGACATTGCTTCCAAGGAGATTGGCATCCCCGACCTCCTCGACGTAGAAGATGTCTGCGATGTGGCCAAGCCCGATGAGCGCTCGCTCATGACATACATCGCATATTGGTTCCACGCTTTTTCACAAATGGAACGAGTCGAGAACGCTGGTCGGCGAGTCGAGAAGTTTGTACAAAACATGCAGGGGGCATGGCAGATGCAGAACGATTTCGAAGAACGCATGCGTAGACTGCTTGCAGCCATCGCCAAGCAACGGACAGAGTGGGAAGAGGCAAAGTTCGATGGAACATATACAGACGCCAGAAACCAGTCATCCGAGTTTACAGCATGGAAACGCAAGAGCAAACGAAACTGGGTCGCGGAGAAGTCGGATCTAGTGGGCCTACTTGGAAACATCAAAACAAAGCTAGCCACATATCGCTTGCGACCATACGACCCGCCGGCAGAGTTGAGCCTGGAAGCACTGGACACAGCTTGGGCAGGTTTGATGAAAGCGGAACGTGATCGCTCCCAAATCATCAACGAAACAATCCGTGACATCAAGAATGCCCTTCGCAAGTCCTTCGCAGACAAAGCTAACGACTTCGCCCTCGCATTGAACACACTTGGGACTTCCATATCGGCACTGGAGGGTGAAGTTGAGGATCAACTAGAACATACCAAAGAGATTAGCAAATCGCTCGCGCCCTTGGACGAATACCTGAACCTCATAGCTTCGATCGACGAGCAATGTGCCGAGGCAAACATTGAGGAGAACGACTTCACAACGTATACATACGATGAGCTCGAGTATGAGCTGAGCCTTGTACGCAATTCTGTCTCGAAAAAACTCGCCTTTTTGGAGAACCAGATGGTTGCTCGCAACATGACCAATTTGACCCCCATACAACTGGAGGAGTTTGAATCAGTATTTCGGCATTTTGATCGAGATCTATCAAACTCGTTGGCAGAGTTGGAATTTTCGGCAGCTCTTGCAAGTCTCGGGCTTGTGTACGACGACGAAGAGATGCACCAAAAGTTCCGCGAAACAAGTGGCGGTCGCGACTATGTTACATTCGAGCAGTTTATCCGTTTCATGGTCGATGAGACTGAAGACCAGAACACAGCTGAGCAGGTCTTTGAGTCATTCAAGGAGGTTGCTGACGGCAAAGTACGTATTCATCAGACTGCTACAACGCCACAACTGACACAGCACAGCCATACGTCACAGAACTCGACCTGCGGCACTCTCTCGTCCCCGATGAGGTCATTGACGATCTTGTAGCTACCATGCCCGAGCATAAGGGCCCGGATATGCAGGAGGACCGCGATATTCCAAAGTATGACTACATTACTTACATGGAGAGGTATATGAACGCAAAGCGCGATGAGCAGGTGAACGGTGGATAGCGTCCGGAGGTTTGCTGTCACAAGTCTGTGATGGCTGTTTATACCGAAACTGCGGATCTTGGTGAGCGGCAGGACTTGACTCCCGTGTTTCTATGAGCTGGCTACAATCGAGATTTGAGGATGGTAGACAATTGTGCCGACAGTTGCGGTCCAGTAGCTCTGAAGATACGATCTAATTGTTTAAATTTTGCATAGCGATGTTTCGGCGTTCTTTCTAGCTCCTCTTATATTAGTTGCTACACACGTAGGCATTGCTATTAAGTAGTCCACCTATATTAACACAATACTATATTATAGCTTAGTAAGATTATAATCTTTTTACTTATTAATTCTACTTTCTATTTTATAGAAACTAAGATAGATTCTAAATATAGAATATAGTAGATTTATAACTAAAAGTAGGTCTAAATAAGTAGTAGATTTCCTAGTATAGTAAAGTAAGTGTAAAATACTTCTAGTAAGCTACTTATAAGCTTAAAGCTAGTTTATTACTAAATTTTTATTTTAAGGCTTATTATATAATATAATATATTTTATAAGTAAGCACTCTACCTAAGTAAGTGCTTTATAAATACTATTAAGATAACTATATAGTACTACTATATAATACTATAATAATTTATTATAATTTATAGAATATAGTAATATTATTTAGAAGTATTACTATTATTTA